>JAAGKR010001441.1:37149-73237 GCA_011419295.1 Clarias macrocephalus
ATATATATATATATATATATATATATATATATATATATATATATATATATATATATATATATATATGAATGAATGGGATCATATTTTACTAAATAAAATGGGTTGCAGAACAAATAGGTTTGTGTGTGAGAAATGAGAGGGCAAAGGTATAAGGAGACAAATGGTGCCTTTAAATGAGAGTCTGAGGATTTGGAAGGTGTATTTATTATGATGCTGAAAGGACTGTACAGAATGCAGAATGTTGTGCAAGAGATGACAACTGAAAAGTGTTGTGTGTGTGTGTGTGTGTGTGTGTGTGTGTGTGTCTGAGAGAGAGAGAGAGAAAGAGAGAGAGAGAGCACAATGGTTTCAGTGTCCTTCACTAATGAGGTCTAAAGGACCTCACACACGGACACACATACACACACTGGGCTCAAAAATACTCACTATTTCCTAATCCACAACATAGATATGTTACTCTGGGTGAAATACATCTCTCAATAAAGGGAGAGAGAGAGAGAGAGAGAGAGAGAAAACTGTTGTTTTTTCTTCCTTTAACATATATGGAAGCAGATATGAATTGAAATATGACTGTTTCATGCTATGGACATTTTAGTTACAATTAAGCTGGGGTTTAAGGGGAGAGAGAAAGAAAGAGAGAGAGAGAGAGAGATGGAGGTGAAGGATGGAAGGAGGGAGGGGGAGAGCAGATCGAAACACTGCTGAAATCTCACAGGTGTTGGACAGAGGTCGAGTCGAAGCAGTCCACTCAGACCTGCTTCAGCTAATCGGCTAAAGCATTACATCCAATCAAGTTGGAACTCTTATTTATTTATTTACTTATTTGGTTATTTTTTTTCCCTTGAAGAAGTAGACTAGTTAAGACTGTTTACACCAGCGACAACTTTAACCCTTTTCACTATTTTAAGGTAGGTTTTTTTTTTAAAGGAATAATGTTTATCGAGTTTTCTCTATCAGCTATCAGAAATATCAGACACTAGATCATCATTCTGCCGGAACGCTGAGCTAAGCTAACGCGCGGAGAAAAAAAAAAAAGTCCACACGAGGTGAGCGCGTGCTCCGAGCGCTGCGCGAGTGCTGCTAACCGCTTTCGTCCGCTCGCGCGCGCACAGTTTGTTAACGGTCGCTGCCGGGGATATGTGTGTGTGTGTCTCTGACAACGACTGGAACATACGGCTTCTCTATTAGGATCATCATCACCGAGAGAGAGAGAGAGAGAGAGAGAATATCTTCAGACGGTAAGTGTTTAAAAACTTTTTTGTACTTTAACATCTTACGTGGTTAAACGGTGCGCGTGACGGCAGAGGGTTGTTACCTTTGATACCTTCACGTGCGTCACGCGTAGGGAACAGCCAGGTGTAAATTACATAGGTGTTTATATATATAGATATACACAGAGAGAGAGAGGAAGAGAGATAGGAATATCTATATCTTAATATATGTCTATATATACACATATACAAAGATATATATACGGATCTCTCTCTCTATCTCTATTTATCTATCTATAAAAGAAAAAAAATACAGCAATTTCCCTTATCTGTTTATCAGGACTACAGGGGAAATTACCTAGTGTTAAATTAACACCTAGCAGTGTTTATATGAATTAAGTTGCACTCAAATTCCGAAAGTGTTAAATCAACACTGGGTATCTATCTATCTGTCTATCTATCTATCATGATATCAGTTGTATTTTCCTAAGTGAGGGATACCTGCATGATTTGTAAAAATAATTTAATAACATGAATGACTTTAAATATACATGTTTTTACTACTTATAAAATTTTTAAATAACTCCTACAGACTACAGTTATGTGCTGTGCAATAAGCATACATTGTGCATACATTACAATACATGGTATAATGAAACGAATGAGTATCTTTATAAAAAGAGATAAAAATAGTGTAATAAAGTTTACAGTGCACCGTAAAATAATGTGTATGATGAAACAGTGTGAACAATGAAGTTAGAACACAGTGTGCACAATGATGTACTGTACACACCTTAATATTGGAATATAATGAATAATGATATGTGGAATTGAGTTTCATTTGATTTAACCATTCATCTGTTTCTTTCCCCAGTTATGGATTTTTAACTCAAGCCAGGATCTGTCTCAAAATCAAGATTTTTACATAATATCCTAAGACATCAGAGGCATTTTGCTGAGCCCAAACTCACACAAACAATTACGCAAAGCCATTTTCTGGACAAGAGAATTCCAAAGGGTTTCTTTTACTTCATTTCTCCTGCAGCGTCGAAATTCCAACATCCTAAAGTGAGCTCTTGATATATCCGCGGAGAAAAATCAGTCCTAACATTATTAGGCTGACTAGGCTGACTAAACAACCTGAAATGCACTCAAATCAAATTGACAGTTGTTGTGTGTCAGTTACTGCTAAAGAGGATCGTCGCTGAGCTGCGAGACAACATTCTTACTGATCTGTGATTAAAGAGAGTCTTCAAGAGACTTGTGTGTCCTAGAAGAAGCTGTACACAACAACACAGCTCGTAACAGGGGGGATGAAAGAAAGGAAAAACAAGTCGAATTCTTTACAAGTCAACACAATTTGTATAATATAACCACTACAGTAATTGTTGTGCTCATAGTGTTGCAGCTAATCCATTATTGTAAGCGATCCAGAGCTCACTTGTATCTTTGTACTCTTTCCCCCCCTGCCGCTTGCTCATATTTTCAACTGTCACTCTTCAGTCTTTCTTCCTTTTCTCCCCATAATCCCTCAGCACTATTTCCTCTCTGTATGCTCCACACTCTCCTCAGTCTGTTCACCTCATCCATAAATTCATCTATTATTCTTGTCCCCATTGCTCTTATCCTTTCTTAGACATCTTTGCTGTTCAGTTTTGTTTTTATAGTCAGAAAAAAAACATAATCCCCTTTTCCATACTTCCAGCGTGTGTTTTTCTGCTCCACACCATCCACACTGGCGGGCACCATTCCGCCCAAAGGAGAGGAGGACTTTCTGGCGCTGGCCGCCTCCCGGCTCAGCCGCCGCAAACGCGTCATCGGGGCAGCAGTGGGTGTGGCCATGGTGCTTATTCTCTTGGTCGCCATACCTCTGCTGGTCCACAGCACCAAAGGGGGCGGAGCTGGAAGTGCAGGAAGTCATTATGAAATGCTTGGCAGTTGTCGCATGGTCTGTGACCCCTACACCCCATCGCAACACGGCCAGGAATTGACATCTGTCTCACCACGGCCTCCTGAGATCACAAGCCGAAGAGGAAAGTCTGGATACCGAGGGCCTCCGGGACCACCAGGCCCACAAGGACCCCCGGGAGAGCCAGGAAAGCCTGGTCCACAAGGACCTCCAGGACCTGGCCCGAATGGTTATGTGCCGTCCGTCTACACACCGAAGATTGCTTTCTATGCAGGCCTGCGGAAGCAGCACGAAGGCAGTGAAGTGCTCAAGTTTGATGATGTGGTCACCAATGTGGGCAACTACTATGAACCCACTACGGGCAAGTTCACTTGTCCCCTCCCTGGCATCTACTACTTCACCTACCACGTTCTCATGAGAGGAGGAGATGGAACCAGCATGTGGGCAGACCTTAAGAAAAACGGACAGGTAAGATTATTAAACATTTGAATGAATTGTGGATGATTGTTGGTGTTGATGGTGGTGTTAGCAAATTTAATTAGGGTTGTGTTTTGAAAAATGGTGTCTGATCATCAGAAGCATTCAGCAGTCTAAGGCTTCCATAATTTGCCTTCCTGTCTCTACTGCAGGTACTGGACATACAGTAATTACTTGTGACATTTTATTACAGAGTGTGATGGGGAATAGAATGAGAACAAAGTCTGCAAATTTTCTTTTGTCATGCGTATTTCTAGCAACTCTGCAACCATGGCTAGTTGGAATCGATTGTATGAGAAAGCTACACACCTTTTTTCCTTGTCACAAAGTATTTCATATGTAATGCCTTTGTTTCAAACACATTACGGACATTCCAGGGTGTTTGTGTTTTCAAAGCTGGGACCAAATGGTTATGTGCTATTCTTTACATGTGGTGTTTTCATATTTCCTGTATATTCCTTAGTATTCTATCCGTATCAGGACTATCCATATAAGAATATGTCATAGTGTTTACAGGTTATGACTACTGAATCTGTGCCTATAAACAGATTTATAAAGCTGTTCAAATTGTTATTTTGCATGTAACCGCTGTAGAAACAGCATAGAACGTTGGTAGTCAAATCTAACAAGTTGATTTGCATATTTGAGGATAAATATCTAACATGTTTAAACACACATTTTAACTGCAGGTGTAAAAGCATGTTGTTAAAATTTCATCAAGACACAATCCATATATAACAGGCACCATATGCCAAGCTTGATAATCAGGATAATCTTGACATGTTCACTTAACTGAACCTATCAGGATTGCAGTTTTATGTACAACTTAAATAAAAAATTGTAATTTTAGTATTTCGACCTGCATCTTTACTTTTCTATTATTAGCCTTTATGTCTACTATAAATGTTAACAGCAGATTATGTGTCTTCCGGAACGGTGCCATATATCAGCTGAGTGCTGAGTGGATATGAGATAGTAGTGTTTTCCTTTAAGTGCATCAACTCAGCAGTATAAGGAGCTACATGCATGAGGTTTTGGACTAAAGAAGTGTCAGGGAATTAGAAAGTGTCTAGCTAGTGTACTGGATAAAAATAATCTACGTACATCACACATCCAAAGTATGGACACCTGACCTCACACATGTGTCAGCATTTCTTTTTTTTTGCCACAAAGTGAAAGTGAAAGCACACAATTGTATCAAATAATCAATTAAGGCTTTCCTTCACTGGAACTACAGTATCAAGCCCAGAAAATGCTTCTGTTAGGTTTCTCACCCACTCACCTCACTGAAAAATTTGTTACAAGATGTAGTGGAAAGTCTTCCCACTGGAAGATATTAAAGCAACAAAGAGGGGATTAACTTTGCAATAGACGATTCAACAAATTAATTTTTGTATGATGAGGAAAGCATTTTCAGCCATACAGTGTATTTTATAGCGGGGTATGATATAATATTGATAATGTCACAATACACTGAGCTATTTCTTATAATGTAGAACAGGAATTAAGCTAGAATTCACTAGCATTAATTAAGCTAAGATGATGTTAAATGTTTGTGCCAAATATATACACTGCTAGTCAAAAGTTTGGACACACCTTCTAATTCCATGGAATTTCATGATTTTTACTTCATTCTATATTGTAAATCAATGCTGAAGGCATCAAAATATGCAGTAATCTTCTTTGAACAGTTCATATCTCAAATATATTCATACTTTTTATGAGATGTGTCTGCCACTTATGATTTGTCAAGCTTTCATAACGCTCTAATCTGAAGTGCTTGTTAATTGGTTATTTTTTGAGGCTGGCAACTCTAAATGAACTTTTCCTCGGCAGCACAAGTAAGGTTTGGTCTTGTTTTCCTGGCATGGTCTTCATCTGAGCCAGTTTCATCATGGTGCTTGATCGGTTTTGCAAATGCACTTGACAATACTGTTCTTGCAAGAACTGTTCCAGAACAGCTGACCTTAGTGTCTTAAAATTGCAACAGATTGTTGTTGTTATTGTTGTTACTTAATTAACCAATGGCGATATGTGTAATCTCAAAGTTTTGAAAAAAAAAAATCCAGTATTGTTCTAGAATGTAGAAAATAAATCACAAATTTTTATGCCAGTAAATGGATTGCCTTTGCTAAAATACCCCTAGATGTGAACTGATATGTGTTTGCCGTGTTGCCTTGTACTAAACTAGTGCCCCACCCAGGGTGCCCACTGTGACCCTGTTCTAGATAAAGTAACTATGGAAGATCAACGAATGAGGGTATATGAATTATTTATATACATATATATTCAAATCAAATGTCAAAAAAGACATCAATTTTCAGTTTCAGTGTTCCTTGTGCCAGTATACTGGATTTTTTTTTAAACATGCTATTTTGCAGGTGTACAATACTAACCAAAGTCCATCTGTTGCTTGCTTTTAAACACCCCCACTACGGGGTTTAGGGTATCAGAGTATAGCAGTAAATCCACACAAGCACATTATACAGTACAAAGCTACAGTAATTGTAATTGAACACCTGATAAAATAGTCAATGAGGGTAACTAGAAAGTAGGTCTATCTAACAAATTGCCTACTCAGTATAGTCTATATATATATATATTTTTATTACAGACTGATTATTGCTGTTGATAGCAAGCTTGATGAAAATTTTGTCAATAAAATAAATCAGTAAATCTGATCAGTTTTACATCTTCAAACACGATTACATTTTAGGAATGTCTAATTAACAAACATATTCTCTACTTATTTATCACCTTTAAGGAGGTGCAGGAGGCATAAGCAGATATGACTGTCAAGGTGTGGACAAGCCCGTTTGCACGTCAAGGAAATAAATAATGAATGTAAAATTGACAGCATATTCATTCAGTTGTCTAGTCCCCGGACACTAATTAAAGAGGAAAGGCAAGACATGGACCGAAGCAAAAAAAGAAAAAAAAAAAGAAAAGTGTTTTATAAATCTACGATGGATTTCAAGAGATTATACAACCTGTAAAATCAGTAGTTAATGAAGTCACCCCCACTTCCATTTGTTAAAAATACCTTACTGTCAGCCATGCTGACCAGATGTGAGAGTGCATTGAGTGAGGTGCTCGGCGTGAAGGCACTTTAAACAGGTCCTGTGGCCACCCTGCACAGTTTAGTATTGTCATGCACATCCAGTCTTTCTATTAAATCATTCATAACCCTTAGATTGGATCCTCTGCCCACCACCCCTGCCCCCTCTTCTGTATTTCATTGATTGCCCATTAATTATCTTTTCACTCAATTCAATTATTTAACCATCTTCGTCTATCACAAACCCATCAGGTGGCTTTGCTTCACCAGGCCTGATGGCCTTTGTGTCCTCATGACAGACATGTATATGTGTGTGTGGGTGTGTTTATGGCATTAGCTTCAAATTGTCTAATGTAATGTGGAAAAAAAAAATCCTTTTGCAACAAAAAAACGGACAGCAAAACACCTCAGGCTGTATCACGGAAGTAAATAGTAAATGAGCAAATAGTGCAGAATTTAAATTTGAAAGCACTCTCTGAATGTAGATATTTCCAGCCTCACACTGTGCGCGAATAATATTAAAAACTCAATGAGGTGATTTTGACAGATGCTGTGAGAATTGAATTCCCAGAGGTGTCATCTCAAAGGAGGCACCAAACTTTAATGATTACACGCATTACGTTAATTTATAAAAGGTTATATTTCTATACGAACACAATTATCCTTCCTTAAGAGTGTCGGTATACAGTACCAGTGCCAAAGCTGGACGTAAACCATGGCATAAATCTACGATTTATGAAATATTTTTTACAACACTTTGGGTAACAAGAAAGAGTTTTGCGTACAATGGCGGTGTTCAGCGTTTGCTTCAGTTCATGGAAAACGTGTTGTATCGGAACAGATGAGAACGAGAACAATATGGCCGCACAGTAGGTGTCCCCAAGACCGCAGTGTAAGAGTAAATTAGGAAACAAACCGAGGAATAGAAGCATTCATGTTAACGGAAGCTAGAAAAAGAAGACGAAGAAGAAGAAGAGAGAAAGCCAGTTTGACAGAAAGAGCAAGATAGATAGCTCAATTGAGATTTGTAGACAGTGGACTGAGAGAAGGGGCAGAGACAGATAGAGAAGCAGTCATGTCATGACTAGACAGGTTAACAAGGTGTCTGGGAAAATAAAAAGTAAACAAGACAAACGTAGCCCACAACTAGACGTTGGAGTTTGTTTACAAATTATGAATGTCAATGGACATCGGGGAGTTAATTAAAGCAGGGAGTCTCTGATGGCTCCTCCTGGGTGTATTCTGCCCACTGCTTCACCTGGTTTGGAGTTGCAGTGTGCATCTGGAAGAGCTGTCTGCGTCTTAGTCATGATGGACAGTGAAAGCTGTCCTCAGAGGGACTCGGCCGTGTGGCTGAGATAGTTTTCTCGAAGTCGGACCCTAGCCATGGGAGGCTAAAGGCTCCCAGGAGTGTGCCGGTGCCTTGACAGAGCTATGCGTCTGCCAAAGACTGCTAATCCGTTGCTTTAAGTAAATCTTACTGGCATTTCAGCTCCTTCAAATGACCTTTCGGCCATAATACCCCGCTAGGGTTTTCTCAGCCTATCTATAAGTTACAGTACAAGATTAAAATCAGTGTATTTGGCTGATTTTGACACATAAATAGTATTAATGAATATTTCCAGGATGGAAACGTCACAAGCAAGCATGCGCTAGAAATAGATTGAGCTGTGTGGAATTATAATTGCACGCTGAGGTTACCACCTCATTCGGATTCAGTTTGGCGCTACAGTATGATGGAAGAAGCAGTTATGTTGGCGGTCACTTGCTGAAAAATATTTCCTGCTCATTTGTTTGCTGTATCTCAACACCTGCTGCAGCTGAAGTGAATTAATTAACACGTATTAGGGGAACATGGATAGTTAGTGCCGAAACAGTCTCACTCCAGAGCTGCCGCTTTCGCTTGCCCACGTGTACGGCTACCTAATCAAATAAATTTTTTTTTTCCCCCCAGTCAGATTCACTTGTGCATTTTCTCTTTTTCCTCTCATATCTGGTGAGGACAATTTTAACATCTGTGGTTATTCTCTTGCAGGGGTTACATAACCACTATTTGAAGTCTGTTCTCTGATGATGGAGTAACAGCAGATGAAAGATGTGAAAACATGAAAAGATTTGTTCAGTGGTGATGACAGCACAAGCGTTAGAGGTGGCATCTTTATTGTTCTGCCATGGTCAGAATAATGAGGTGTTTTTTTTTCCCCCCCAGCATCTCTTTCTTAATGCTAATGTGGATTTGATTCACAATACAGCAGCGGGATTATATGTCATCTCTGGCTAAACGGGAACATTTTTTCATCCTCATCATTAACTTCGCCAGTGCTGTTAATCTTTAATTCATAGTCCCCTGGCTCAGCGATGTATTTCAGAATCCAGGGAATAAAGTAGACTAATGCACATTTTATCCTCTTTCATTTAACCATTCGTTTTTTTTTTTTCTTCCACTGCCGTACAATCCTTTAATAGACCACCGAAAGGTCAAGCTTTCTTGCACTCTAGTGTAATAAATGCCATCGCCTGTCTGTTAATGACTGTAATAAATGTCTCCTCAAGCCGCATCATAGACACGATACAGTTGAGGCATAATGAGTGGCTGTGGTAAGTTGACATTCTGCAACGACCAAATATATTCAACCGGAATCACACTAATGAATGAAGGACTGATAATGATCTAGGAGTTTTCTTTCACTCCATCTGATTATCCTCATGCACAATTTGTAATACTGACCACAGAGTGATTTAGCGTATAAGTAGTCATAATGTCTTAGGGATGGTATATTCTTGATCCATAAATATAAAGCATCCGGCCAATTAAACCATAATTCTATGAACAACTCAAGTGATTGCTTGTCTCGCTTTAATCTTGTACACCCCGTGGGGAGACGGCAAAGCTATTCAATAAATGTTCCATTTCCAACGCTTTGGTTTCGCTTCTCCCTCCGCTGCCATGCGCGTGGTCCCTTAGGTAAGTTTAAGAGCTAGTTTTCCATTGTCTCCGTTCTAAGAGGCCTGTATATCACACGGAATGAATCCTGTCAGTTTTATTACCACTGAAGCAGAGCAGCAACTGATAAAAACAAGACTTCATATACCCTCACATCTCTTTGGTCTTACAAAATAGCCTCGCTTGATCAGTCTGTTATCCCTACCCCCTCCCGGTCTTCACCCCTCTCTCTCTCTCTCTCTCTCTCTCTCTCCGTCTCTTCTCGCCTTGTCTGTTGTCTGCTTCTTGCTTCACATCTCTGCTTGTGTGTAAAATGCCAATGCAGCTGCGCCCCTCTTTCTCACCCTTCCTCCTCTCCTCTCCTTTCCCTCCCTCCTTCCCTCCCTTTCGTTTAATAGTGCCCCTGTAATGAAAGGCGCTGGCAGAACAAGCCCCCGGCAGGCCCGAGGGTCCTTGCTCACAGCCAGAGCCGAGATCAAGTCAGTGTGGTGTTTCACAAGCAGCTCGCTCGGTGTCAATATCCATTTCCGCTCCAGTCCACAGTAATCCCGAAACATCTCTCGCTCACTCACACCCCCCCACCATCTCTTCACCACCCAAGATTTCGCTCATGTCTGATAAATGCCGGAACACACAGGATGAGCAAAAGTATGTTTTGCCCTGAGGACGGTTGATCCCGATGTCTGGTGCTAGTCAGAAGCACACATCCCAAAAGTATAGAGCAGGAATCGATGAGAGTCCAGAAACAGGCTTAAATGGTCTGCTTTGGGTGTTGGCTAATTAAAGTGCCCACTTGCATTTTGGTATTGAGCACGGAAGTATGCCTGAGGGGAAGAGGGGCCCTTTTCACCGCTCGGCAGTCTTAATGAGCGCAATGACATGCTCTTGACATCGATGAGATGAAGAAGCCAGGCCATCACTGTCAAAATCAAACCCCTCCCCCCCCTCATCCTTCCACCAACACCGCCCAAACACACACCTACCAGTGACACATTTTCTATATTGCGCATCTCCACTGACAGCATTTCAACCATTCTAGATTTTACTTTTTTTGAAGTTCTGCCAGTGTTCATATATGTTCTAGGTTAATCATTTGCAGGCAATCTGTTTTTCCTTTCTTTTTAAATGACATTGTTTTCGTTTTATTAAAAATACAAAAAATAACTCAACTGATTTTTCTGTAAAGCTGCTTTGAGACAATGACCATTGGTAAAAGCACTATATAAATAATTGAATTGTACTGATTTGGATCTTTAAAAAAAAAAAAAAAAAAAAACTGTATTCGGCGATACGTAACTTACAGACAGCACACACTAGTCAATTTACAAATTATTGACTGAGCTGTTTTGCAGCCAGAGGTTGGTGCACAGTGCTAATAGAGTGTGTCTATTACTTTATTACTGCGAGAATGAAGTTAGCCAAGTAACCAACTTCCGAGGCAAGTTTTTTTTCTGAAGCAAAAGGAAAGCTGTTTGGCTAATTTGGTGTTTTAGGAGGTTTTAAGCTTCCATTGTGTTTACTGATAAAGATTTACATTAAATTCCCTATAACTACTGGCTCTGTCTGATCCATCCATTATCTAGACTGCTTACCCTGTGTAGGTAGAGCTATACCAGGGCACAAAGCGGGTACACCCTGGATGGGCTGTTCAGAGCATAAACCCACACGCACTCACACTCATTCTGTGCATTATGTGCATGTTGGAAACACCAATCAACTTATATTGCAATGGACTATGAGAGGAAACCCCACATAACCACTAGCATTGCAGTCTAGCAGTGCACAATTTTAGAGTGTTCAGAACAATCTGAGTATTCAGTATTTTGACTCATTGTAATAATAGTAAATAAATCACAGCCAGTATAAAAAAAAAACGGCTTTAAATATTGATTAGTTTGTTAAACTATGAAGTCGAATGTTTTCCATGTGTAGTGCAAGTGTAGGAAACTGCATATATATGTTTAAAATCGATGCCGTTGTTTAGCTTGCGAAAAGGATCAAGTGTATATAGAAATATAATAAAAATGTCTGTTTGTGCTTATAAAAAGGCTAAGATGTATAGTAAACAGTTATTTCAATGGCTATCTCCTGGTGTATATATTTTTCCAGAGTGTGCCTGTTAGGGAGGATTGTCTGCAAAGCTTGACAGGGATTGAGTGGTGACACCATAGTTAGTCACTGAGCAAAGCAGTAGGAAAAATAAAAAATGAAGGCTAGGATCTGGCAACGGATACACCAATTATTTTCGCGAGTCAATAAATTACATGCAGAATTCTTCCGATTGTTATCTATCCTAGCAGTTAGGAAATGAATAGATATGATTAAATGGTTAGAAAATCGCTCATAGCCATTAATCCTACTGTAGTGAGTCTGAAATTCTGTAAAGCTTTAACTTGGGTGTGTCTACAGGATCTTTTTAAACATCTCTGTGTGGAACATTATTAAATATATTCCCCCGGAGTCAGACAGATCGGATCACACCATGCCAAACGGAGATGAAGTTTTCTGATTGTTTCACAGCTTTCTGATCCCTGTAAACTGCCGAGTCAGGTCAAGTTTATATGTCTGTGTGTCTACATGACTAAGCCCAATTTAAAATGTTAACAAACAATAGATCCACTCCTGCGAGTCGATACGGCAGATCCTTGATGCTGAATTTAAATAAGTCCGTGCGTGTGGCGTGCAGTCTCTGAAAGATGGGCACAGGATGTGTTTTTCAATCCAACAGGTCGATACTGGAAAGAGATACAGTGTGTGTTTACACACCTCTGTAGTAAAGCCTTATTCCACAGGTTGGGCCATACGGGCAGCGGCTTTACAGGAGATCGATACGAGAGAGTATGGAACTAGCCTCAATCCATTTAGTTTCGTCGGCCTTGCTGTCAGGCAGCACACAAAACCGCACAGGAGGAGAAAACCTGGAACACAATTAAAAAGCCAATGTATAGGAAAATGTAAAAGAGAAGCCAACAGACAAGTTTAGATATGATTCATGAGCACCGAGCATTCTTCTGAAACCTAGATGGTGGTGTTTTATGTATAGCATATACTGTATTTAAAAATATTTAAAAGCACTCACTTGACAATAATAAGTAGTTGTCAAGGATAATCTCCCTTGAACAGTTAATGTTGAGATGTGTCTGCCACTTGTTCTCTGTAAAGCCTCAAAATAACAGTTTGAATCTCAGCTGCTGTAAATTGGTGATTTCTGAGACTGGTAACTCTAAATGAACTATTTAGACATAAATTTTGTCTTGATTTCCTAAGAAGGTCTTCTTGAGATCCAGTTTCATCATGATGCTTGATAGGTTTTGCAAATGCATTGACAATACTGTTCTTGCAAGAATGATTCCAGAACAGCTCACCTTCATGTCTTACAATAACAACAACTGACTATTGTTTTTGCTTCTTAATTACCCAATTCCATATGTGTTATTTCCTGGTTTTTAAATCTCCAATATTTTTCTAGGCTGTATTTGTATATATGTATTTTATATATTTCTAATCACCAAACAAAACAAAAAAACATTGACTTAGGAGGTGTGTGCAAATGTTTGACTGGTCATGTATATATAAACTTATGTAGCAACTATATAAACACTTTGTCATAATAATAATAATAATAATAATAATAATAATATTTTTTAATATATATATAATTCCATATTTTATTATAATTATTCAAAAGAAATTATCTTTTCAAAAGATATTTTTTCTAAATATAGTATGTGAAGGTTTTTTAACCAGGCATCATTGAACAACTAATGAAATAAATAACAACAACAACAACAACAACAACAAAAACATATCGCAAGAATCATTGCAGAATAATAGCTCCAGGTTTCTAGTTAAATTCTAAGCTTAGATTATTGTCTGTGTGGGTTTTTATTTGTTCTCAACCACTGCCGAAACATGCTGTTGTGTAGAACATACGAAATGACCCCTAGGTATAAATAAGTATTCAAAAGTCTAAATTCATCCCCGAAATAAGCTCACCTAGCTCACTAGCTAGCACTGTTCCTGTTTACTGTTCCTGGAATAGGCTCCAGATCGACCAAGACACTGGCCAGGAAAATGTTGTTAATGAAGATGAATGAATGAAAAGTTAGATATACAGTGAAAATGAGTATAAAATTTGAATATTATGAAAAAGTTAATTTTCATTTGTAATTTAATTTAAAAAGTGAAACTCATTTTCTAGATTGATTACATGTAAGTGAAATGCTTTAAGCCTTTTATTTTTATAAAATTACAGTCTATAGCTCATGAAAAAAAAAAGATCCAGCATTTCAAGTTTGAGAAAATTACCATTCATACAGTATAAATACCATATATCTCCTTGTCTAGTTCTGTAAAAGACTGCTGACATGACAGTTGTCCAGAAGACGATCATCGACACCCTCCACAGGGAGGGTAAGCCACAAAAGGTCATTACTGAAATGCTGGTTGTTCCCATAGTGCCGTATAGAAGAATACTCATGGAAAGCTGACTGAAAGGGAAAAGTGTGGTAGGAAAAAAACCCGCAGCCTTAAGAAGATTGTCAAGTAAAGCCGAAGTCAAGAATTTCACAAGTGTTTCGAAAGTTTCACAAGGAATGGAGTGAGGATAGAGTCAGTGTGTAAGGAGCTACAACACATAGACACACTTCAAGAAATGGGCTAACTGTTACATTTCCCAGTATCAAACCACTGACCAAAAGTTCTCTTTTTACATGAATGTAAATTTTGCATTTAATTTGGAAATCAAGAGTCCCAGAGTCCAGGGGAAGAGTAGCGAGGCACAGAATCAAATTTGCTTGACGTCCAGTGTGAAGTTTCCAAAGTTGGTGGTGATTTGGGGTAGGATTTAATCAGCTGGTGTTGGTCCATTGTGTTTTATTAAGTCCAAAGTCAACGCAGCCATCTAGCAAGAGATTTTAGAGCACTTCATGCTTCTCTTTGCTGACAATCTTTATGGAGATGCTGATTTCCTATTCCCACACAACTTAGTGCCTGGCCACAGTGGCAAAACTACCACCGCCTAGTTTGCTGACCATGATATTATTGTGCTTGATTGGCCAACCAACTCACCTGACCTGAATCCCTATGGAGTATGGTGAAGAGAAAGATTAGAAACACCCGACTCAACAATAGAGATGAGCTGAAGGCGGCTATCAAAGCAACCTGGTCTTCAATTATGCCTCAGCAGTGCTCCAGGCTGATCGATTATATGCCATGGCGCATTGATGCAGTAATTTGTGCTAAAGGAGCCCCGGCCAAGTATTGACTGTATAGAAGAACATAATTTTTCAGGATTTCTGTAATGAAAACACTTTTTTGATAGTTTTTAGGAAATAGTCTAAAATTAAAACCAAAAATGGTTAGACATATTTCACTTTACATGTAATGAATATATGAACATTTCACTTATTAAATGAAATTACTGAAGATAATAACTTTTTCATGACATTGTAATTTTCCAAGATGCACTATAGATATAACTAGGTCATACATGGCTGGTTTATCATAAAGTAATAAGGCTTTACAGATCTACAGTATGTTACACCATGGTCAAATGTTTGACCATTTACCTTTTTTGCTGTTTCATCCTGAAACTGTTCCCGCAAACTTGGAACAACATAATTATATAGGATGTATATATAGATGTGTGCTGAGGCATTACAATTTCCCTGCACTGGAAATATAAGAGCCTCTCTGTTCCAGCATGAACAATGAACCTGTGCACAAAGTAAGCTCCATGAAAACATGGTGTTTTGAGGTTGGAGTGGAAGAACTTGAGTGGATCCCTCAATCCAAACACCTTCGAGATGAACTGGAACTCATACCACCAGATCTTCTTGCCTATTCATCAGTGTCAGACCTCACTAACGCTTTTGTGGCTGAATGGGCCAATCCCCACAAACACAAAGTTAAAGAATCAAATAGAAAGCCTTGCCAGCAGCATGAAGATTATTTTAAGAGCGATGGGGAACTAAATCTGGAATGAGATGTTTACCAAGCTGTTATACAGTACAGAACAAAAGTTTGGACACACCTTCTCATTCTCATTTTCTTTATTGTGTTCTTTATTGTGTGCTTTAGCCCAAACGCGTCTCTTCTGCTTGTTGCCTGTCCTTAGCAGTGGTTTCCTAGCAGATATTCTACCATGAAGGCCTGATTCACACAGTCTCCTCTTAACAGTTGTTCTAGAGACGTGTCTGCTGCTAGAACTCTGTGTGGCATTGACCTGCTCTCTGATCTGAGCTGCTGTTAACCTGCGATTTCGGAGCCTGGTGACTCGGATGAACTTATCCTCCGCAGCAGAGGTGACTCTTGGTCTTCCTTTCCTGGGGCGGTCCGCATGTGAGCCAGTTTCTTTGTAGCGCTTGATGGTTTTTGTGACTGCACTTGGGGACACTTTCCCGAAGTTTTCCCAATTTTTCGGACTGACTGACCTTCATCAAGTAATGATGGTCACTCGTTTTTCTTTACTTAGCTGCTTTTTTCTTGCCATAATACAAATTCAAACTCTTTGAATGAAAAGGTGTGTCCAAACTTTTGGTCTGTACTATACGTAGGTGATGGTCAGGTGTCTAAAACCTTTGGCCATATACTGTATACTGTGATATGCATTTATTGATGAAAGCGGTGTTTAAGTGGTTCAGTAACTGCTATTATTATGCAATCAACATTATTATTCAGTATTAAAAATAATCTGAAATAACTGACAAAAATAAAAAAATTATAATTTGAGGGTATGTTACACTGGTCTGTCTGGTCATTTGTTTGGCCCTGGTAAGTGTGTGTAAGGACGATGACAAAGTGAAGTGTAAGTGTCTCTATGTCCTTCCTCTGACCGTGCCTCTATCCCTCTCTGTGTGACAGGTGAGGGCCAGCGCCATTGCCCAGGATGCAGACCAGAATTATGACTACGCCTCTAACAGCGTGATCCTGCATTTGGACGTAGGGGACGAGGTGTGCGTGCAGCTAGATGGGGGGAAGGTCCATGGGGGAAACACCAACAAATACAGCACCTTCTCCGGGTTTCTCATCTACCCTGACTGACTATCCATCAGCCCTGCCGCTCCTTCACCTCACAATGCTGCTCAACACACACACACACACACATACACACACACACTAAACAGACCAGAAAGGAGGGACATGCACATCGGTTGATGCTCGGCGCAGAAGGGCTTCACTGACATGATATCATGAGCAAAGTGTTGCTTTCATTAAGCAGGTTTTTTTCTGACATGTTGTTTGTATGTTTATGCAAATGATGGTAATATGCTCTACTTATATGAATGCAAATTTCCAAAAAAAAAATGTATAATAGATATTGCATATAGAACTATATCTACTGGAGTGTTATCCTCCCTCAGCATTAGATGTACACGTGTTGATGTTATTCAGGCCGCGTCATTTTTTGCGTGTCTCACTTCAGTATTCAGTTTCCTTCACACTGTTCTGATGACGCGTTTGGACGCAACCGTTATACACACACGTCCGAGGCTTGGTGAGAAAGATTTCCATGGTCTTGTTTTCGCTAACAAGTGGACTGATTGGATAGCGTGGCACAACGGGAATTCAATACAGTGACATATGTATGCGTGCACACACCACCAGTGTGGGCCTGTGATTAATCTAAGTTCCCTGGTTCAATTAATTTGACCTAAAAGTGACCGTTTGGGCTGTCAGTGTGGAGTTGGAGATATGGCCTGTGTGCATGATGTGTCTGGGTTCAAACACACAACGTCTGAGCTGTGTGAACATGGATTTTCAATGTGTCTGAACAGCCTGTCTGAGAATAAACCTGAGAATATACTGCTTACGGTTCTAATGTTCTATGTCAGGCTTGATTAATGATAAAATTTGACCAAAAATAGCATAATCATAAGATTCAGTCCAAGAGCTGTGTTTTTTTTTTTTTTTTTTTTAATAAAATGAGTTAATCGTAAATTAACTGAGATGGTTTCATTTCTAAAAGTATCTGTTTATGCTCCAGTAAGCTCTTGTCATGTGATGGTATTTCATTACCTGTCATTTGTCAGGTAATGACCACTAGATCATGAAACTAATAACATCTAAAAACTGAAAAACGAAACGGCCAGCATTAGCACAGATTATAAATTTTAATTTCTAATTTTGACTAATATAACTACCTTTTTCGAACTAAATTGTGCCCAGACAAAAAAAAATATTCACACCAATAATTAATGTTAATGGATTTGTGACTTCTCTGATTATTTAGATTTTTGTGCTTTTGTTTAAAAAAAAAAAAAAGTCAAGGCCAGATAAAAAAGGGGTCTTTCTTCAAATTACTTAAATTATTTGTCAAAATAAGGGCAGTCCTGACTGCATGAGAGTGTGTGTGTGTGTGTGTGTGTGTGTATGTGTGTGACAGTATGTTTCATTTGTAACAAAAATGATGAGGAAGATTCTTCCCATCAAAAATGTTCTTGTAATTTTGCTGAATTGTGTAATTTGACATGACAGAGCAGAAAATAAGTGGATTCTGGATGTCTTATAGTAATTCTATCCACAGTGGGATTTGGCAAGTCAAGCCACGTGCAAATATAAAGAAATGCAATTACACATCAATACATCTATAAATCAAGCTCTATTTCTTCTCATAAAATAACTCTATAATAAAGAATGTGTAAATAGCACATGACTCTTTTCTTCCCTTATTACTGAAAATTCTATGTCAAGGAAAAACAAATCTGATTGGTCAGAAGGTTTGGTTTAATAATAAAGTTTTTTATTATTATTATTTTGTTATAACTGACTGTACTGCAAATCTCAGGTTTATATTATTGCAATTATGCTGAAATGTTATCAATTGTATAGTAAAAAGTCAAAGTTTTTCATCATGGCTGTTTATAGCTTTAATAATGTAAGTGACAACAGAACTTATTTTTTAGTGTTTTATAAATGAATCATAATTATAAACTTTTATTTACAGGTAACAGAAACTCAATTAATCATTATGACACAACTCCACGCCACATCCTTGATCATTTTCCTTGTGCAAGAAAGGACACAAATGCCCCCTGGGGTTTCATTCATTTTGTAACCTGTATATAAATACACATATTTATGTTAATACTAAGAAATAAATTAAGTAAGTCATTCTGACCTTATAAGGGAAAAACAGTACCAATGTTTTTTTTTTTCTTTTTTTAAATTAGACTCCCTAAAAAAATAGCAGACAACGGTGGAAACTTTGCCACTACCTGTGACAGTGTTAAAAAGAAGGGAGAAATCTTTAATTAAGAGCGAGCGGTAATGACATTCTGAACTTGCAGCCTGTGGGGGATCGCAGTATGTGTGTGTGTGTGGAGCCAGCCTCCCCGCTCTCTCCTGCTAGACTCCAGTTGAAAGTTAATTGGACCGGGAGAGGTCTAAGACGGTCTGTGCCGAGGCCCATTAGCGATTCCCCTGTCGAATGCAGAGCCACGAGGATCACAGACTCACAAATAGGAGGATTAAAATAATCAATACACTTCACTTACCTCCAATGCCTTCACACACGCGTACGGCTGCCCAAAGCTGCATGCAGACACACACACACACCCCCGCCCAACTGAATTCAGTAATTAGTAGAGGATCTATTCACCATTGGTATGATACCTGGTGCCTTACCTTCACCCACACAAATAGCATTAGCCGTGCTATCTAATGAGAGGGCATAGTTTTGACTGGTTGTGTGGAGATGAGGAAAAGGTCAGCGAGCTGTTGAGGGGCTGCTCTTGCCACACGATGCATCACACAATATAGAGCTGATATTTCAGTTGTAGCACACACCCAAACAAACACTCACTATAATCTTATTTTCTTAACCTTATTTTTATTTATTAATTTTTTTTTTACTGGAAAATAAAATACTCAAAAATAATTAAAAGGTTTATAGTTGTAACTGTGAATTGCTTAGATACAAAAACAAGGCTACTGGGGCATTCCTAAAAGAAGAGGATCATTAAACTCAGCAGAATATTAACTCGCGTATTACAGATTAAGTAGCCAGAAAGTAACAAGATTAGATAAAATTTGGATGGTTGGGTCAGAATTTGGCATAAACAACAGGGTACAACTACGCATCTTTAAATGCCATAGCCTACAGTACCTGAGTATTATTGCTGAGCATGTCCACCCCTTTACGACCGCAGGATAACATGATATGTCACAAAGCTAAAATCATCTCAGACTGATTTCTTGAATATGACAGTGAGGTCACTGTAATCAAATGGCCTCCACAGACACCAGACCTCAATCCAATAGAGCACATTTGGTGATGTCGTGGAACGGGAGATTCACACCATGGTTGATTTTCAGGCGACTATTGTAGTAACTGTCACCCTCTGACATTTTAAGGAAAAAACAAGGTTGTGTGGCTTTAAATGGCTGTTCTAATACTGCCAATCTCAATCTGTGACCGATGATGTGCAATTTACAGAGCTAACCCAGTATAAATCAAACACATGTATACTATATAGCCAAAGGTTTGTGGACACCTGACCTGAACATCTCCATTAAGGCATGGTTTGCCAAGAATGGAGTGGAAGAATATGAGGGTCAAGCATAGAGTCCTAACCACAAGCACACTAATCATGTTAGGTATAAATTGACACACAGACTGGACCCAAGGCCTTCTGACCTCACTAATGCTCCTGTGGCTGAACAAATACAAATCCACTCTATCTAGGTGAAAGCCCTCTCAGAAAGGTCTGTGTGTTTGATCAGGTGTCCATAAATGCCATATAATTGCTCATATAATGCACTTATGAATGAGCCATCAGCCATCAAGAAGTCCTTCAAGTAAGGACTTACAAATAAAACCATCTGCAGCTCAACATGAGAAGGACTCACAACTTGGAAGATTTAAGCTTTGCAACCTTCATCCCCAAACTCCCATTACTATTGATGGAAATGGTGAGGCTTTTGGGTGGATGTGGACACTAAACCAGAGCAGTGGACAATCAAGATGAATGCAGTGTGTCAGAATGCTGTCCTTGTGTACGCACGGTTTATTTTTTATTTTTTTACCAGTCCATTGTTGATCTTCTGTGTTGTTACTATAGAAATGATAATATATTAGAACAAACACTTGAACACAAGGTGATATGGTGGATTTAGTGGTTAGGGCTGTCTCCTCGCACCTCCAGGATTTGGGGTTCAAATCATGACTCGAGTACTTCGGTTTCGGCATTTCTAAATTGCCTGTAGTGTATGATTGGGTGTGTTCACCCTTGACTAGGCTTCTGGTCCCACACAGGATAAGTGGTAAGGACAATGGATGGATGGATGGACAATAATATGAATCTGGAATTCTGTTGAATGACCAATCACAATTCAAAATTGCACAGCACGGTAATCTAAAACTGAATCCATCGAAAAAACAGTCATTTTTTCCCCCTTGTATTCTTGCACATTTTAAAACTGCACATACATAAAAGATAAATAGCAGGGTATTGTTGAGAGACTACTTCATATCTGCTAGACGACGCTATTTTAAGTAAGACTGATGATAGTTTCTCTCTTAGTTTTACTCCCACTGAAGGATTATAAATGTGCTGGATCAAACTTCTTATTTATAATTTGAAGTTTGACCTTCAAGCTGAATACTCATTTTAAACTGTTTATGTTTGTTCACGCAAGAAAAGAAAAAAGTTCCAGGAGGCACTGTAAACATAAAACCAGCTAAAAGTATCTCTCCTGTCAGGACAGATTTATTCAGAGGTTACAGATTAGGAGAGTTTATTTAGTACAGAGCCTTTTTTTTTTTTACTTATTCAAAGCTTAAATATTTCCATTTGCCTGTTACTGTATTAAATAATGAATTTCTTAATCAGGACAAAACAAACCTAGAAAACAGGAAAGACACGGGTTCATTTGTTTAGGATAGTCAGCAACAGTAGTTTTTACTATGTTCACTACATATGTACTGTATTTAGCACTGCATCTAAAATATTTAATATTGTGCAATGATGCATTTTCCTGTTGCTCTAACATAGATCTAGAACAATAAACAGTGTTTAGGGAAATCTGTGCATCATAATTACGTGCAGCACAATTATGTCCTAAAATCACCAATACAGCTTATTGCAGCTACAGCAATAACACTTAGCTTTATGATGTGGTGCATGGCTAATGTAAGAGTTTTGCTTTCTTTTTAAATACATAGGTATTTGTAATATTTCACCAACCCTTCTTTTTCATGAATGTTCAAATATTTTCATCCTATGATATTGGTGTTTAAACAGAAAGAAAAATAAATACATTGCTCAGCTGAGAAAGAGGAATTATATCGCATATAGAACCCTAATTATATGTTTTAAGTGAGAATTAATATGCTGAGATGCATTGGTAAACAGTGATGAAATTTCCTGGAAGGTCCATATTTTGACATGTTTTCATATCAGTACGAAAAACACAGCAAGGTCTTGAAAATATAAATATTTACCCAATTCTGTTTATGATTCAGATACATTTTCTTTCTAATTAAACAAAATAGAGTTGACTTCCCAAAGTCAAAAAACACCTCAGAAATAGTTTTGTCGACCCGATATATTGGTGCATGTCATGATTGTGAAGCCTTTGTGTACATGAAGATGAAAATAATTGTGGTTTTTGGTGTTAATATAGAACAAGGAAAAAAAAAAAGGTTTGTCTCTACCTGCTCTCGTCTGGATCTTACATGTGCTGTTCTGATGCCAACATGCTCCTGATTACTCTTCACTGATCAATGTTCCATCACCCTGGAGTTATAAATACAGTTCATTCAGTACATTCTGATTTCGGTTTATAGTACAACATTATGTTGTTATAACTGATAACATCTAATCTAATTAAAACTTTTAGACTACCTCATCTGTGACTGTAAGAACAGGTAGGACATGTTCTCCCTGAATTTTGGGTTTCATCCCTGGCTTTTCTACTGCTGGCTAAATGTTACTGGGGTCTGTAAAGAGGTTTTGAGACAAGCAACACTGCAAAAAAAAACATTGGAGGGAACTAGTAATACATTTCTGTAGTCCAAATAACTTTCCATTACGGAATTAGATAAATGTGCCTGTGGCGCCATCTATCTATGATTTTCTTCCTTTTTTTTTTTTTTTACTACACACCACAACGATTCAATACTGGAATGCAAAATCAACCCTCATCTTTTTAAAAGTTCCTTTCGAGTATCCTACCAAATTCTTGTAATCAAGTTAAACTAAGGCCACAAGGCAATCACCAAAATACCCCAAAGCTGTAAAAAAAAAAAAAAAAAAAAAAAAAAAAAATGCTTGCTGTGGATAGAACTAACAATGCAGAGAAAAATATTTTAAAATGTATTTTATTTTATTTAGGCCCAAACATTAAGAGGAAAAACAAAAAATGGTAATGGTACATTTTTGCAATATGACCTTTTAGTTAAGATGTTAAGTTTTTATGCATAAAAATCACCCCTTGTTGTAGGAGGCAGCAAAAGGAAGATGCAACTGCCCTGCTATAAACCACCATATACCGCTAAAGCACCTGAGGATTAACTGGATATATTGCATCTAAGATGATGTTACTACATAGACCCGTGCTGCATGAAAAGATTTTATTGCAAAGAGTTCTCCTTCGTTCAGCTATGTGCTTTTAATATCACTGCATTTTAAGGACACTAGTGATGAGGCCATGTGGGGGAATCTTAACAAAGGAAGATAAAGGCACTTCTGAAAATAAAAACATACGAGTGCAAAAGTGCGGAATAGAGAAGCAAATGATGTGGAGAGGAATGACTGAACAAAGGGAATGCCAAAAAGAAGAACATGACGATAAGAAATGCACAAGGAGAGAATTTAGTTGATTTCTTTATCTTCAACCGTTCATGACCATCCGCACGAGTTCTGAAACAAAAAAGGGAAAACAAATTAGTAAGCAAACATTGTAAATGGATGAAGAAAGATGAGAAGGGGGACTTCATCTACAACACGTCACACAGTGCAACCTTTCATTATAATTTTTATTTTGAATACAAAATTTATTTCACAATACTTTACTTCATAAGAACTTTAAAAATGACCAACGTGCGCATTTCTTGAAACTCTTAACTCCTTAGTTACCAATAGTTATAAATGTGAGGGCTGCACTGAAAGTAATGTAAAAGTAGGAATAATGTGATTTAATTAACTGAATTAAATGAATTAACTTGTATGTTGTTGGTAACTTCCTCTAGTCAAAAGGTACTACTCTGTCTCCATCGCAAGTCATGCATTCGCACCATTGCTTAACTCAACTTCCAAAATCCTCTTTCAAAATCGCATTTGTTACGGTTGATGGTCTTCCACTGCGCTACAGAATATTTATAGAGATGACACCGTTGACAGGAGCGATGCACACAGATGGATGAAGAAGTTTAAAGAACGGGAAATCAGTATCAGAGGCAGACCATACAGTGAGAGACTATCAAAGTGAATTTTCATAGGATTCGAGAGTTGGGCTCAAAGATGGCACAAATGCATGGCTTGTAATGAAGACTATATTACATATACACCTTGGCATAGAGGAAGAAGAAACCTAAATTTGAATGCCCTATGTCATAAAGGAAATGTGTGTGCGTGCGTGTGTGTGTGTATATATATATATATATATATATTAATTACACACAAAACCATATTTTATATTTTACACACAGGCTTAGCTGTAACATCTGGCTGGCCCATATAGCATGTTGTAGATGTGACCCAACCCCAACTGCCCTCATTTGTAACAGAGAAAGACAACAGTGAGTGATAATCACTATCTCCTACTCAGCCAGAGCAAGGGATTGACCAAGTCTACAGGATTCAAGAGAAAGTTAAAGATCCTCCAGATTTAACTCTACAGTAGGTCAGAGCTAGAGAACAGTAACAGTACAGAGAATCTGTATAGCCCACCTGTCAAATCATCAGGAAAAAATGAAAGAACAGCAAAAACATTAGAGCAGTTCACTGCCACTGGTTGGTTAGTAAAAGAAGCAATTGCCCTGCATTAAAAGCTTTGAGGGGAAGTACAGCTGTTCTCGTCTACATTAATAAACTCACTCAATGTGCCACATGCTAGAACGGGGGTATCTAGAGTGGCGCATTACACAAGTTTCCAAATGAGACAAATCACAGTGTATATACTCAAAGACTTTTGTAATTCCATTATACCAAACCCATAGTTATACATACTCGAGACCTAGACAGCTGATGCCACTTAGCTTGCTCTGATTGTAATCTACTACTGCAGGATTCCTAGAGCGAATTCGAAGCTCAGAAACTTTCAGTTTTAAAGGATACACTATATGGCAAAAAGTTGGACACCTCACCATCACCCCTGTGTGCTTATCCCATTGCAGATTTAGTCCCTACTTGTTATAATATCCTCCATTTGCAGCACAGTGGTAAGGATTTGTCCATTCAGCTACAAGAGCATTAGTCAGGTCAGGCACTGACATCAAGCAAATTAGCCTGGAGGGACACACATTAGGCGAACCGAGAGAATCGAGGTGAATGCCAATATCTGGTTTCATTTTTCAAAGAATAACCTGCCATCATTACCTGTGCTAGCAGAAGCTATATAGTTAGTTTACTAGATAATGACTGACTAGTTTGACTGACAAACAAAAACCTATCAAGAGGACATGCAACGAAACGAGTGACTGTTCCTTTTTTTTTTTACTGGCTAAATGATGATTTGCAGTCTGACATGGACAATGGTAGTCTGTCCAGCTGCAATTTTGAAAAAAGTCCAACAGATGGTGCTGTAACACGTGCATGTCTAAAGTTACTGGAGTTGGGGGTTGTGTTTTTACTCTTCTTGAAAAAAAGACCAGCAACATCCAGTCTCAGACATACTCCAGTAAAATTTTAAGAGAAGCTACTTAAAGGGTAAAGTATATTTTCAGTTTTTCTAATTTCTTTTACATTTAAATATAATAATTATTTGATGTATGTTTGACACACACAAAAATTCTTATTTAAGTAGATGGCTGTATAGGACGCTACAAAGGCTCTTGAAACAGTTCTTTTAAAATTTATCTTCCCGGTAAATTAATATATCCCGAAGGTTATATTCATGTGTGTTTCATAAATTTGTATTATTAAATTTTGGCTTATTCAAGCATGGTATGGTGAATGATTTAAAGACTGAAAAAGAGTTCAGGTTTTTTGATGAAGATTTCTTTGCGTCTCTGGCACAAAACAGGAAAATATATGAAAATTGGATTGGACAAATTATCATTCAAAATATATATAATAAATATCTGTATTGGGCCAGAATTTCATTTAAAAAATCTAATAAATAAATAAATAAAAGAAAGTCTGGGGGAAAGCAGTGCACCCTACATCATGTGTCTAGGTCTCTTGTATAAACCAGCTGAGCCCTTATGGCTGATGCAGTGTTGGGTTAGACATATGCAGAGAGCATGCCACAGCCAGGGCCCCAGAGTGAGCTGCTGCTGATGCTGTAGTACAAACATGAGAGTAATACAATGAGTCAAAACCTCCACACCAACACTTGCTCGAACCAGACCCTTCAAATACAAACATGTCATGCCTCACAGAAATTTAACAAAGACAGAATAATGTATATTCATGTCATATTATTTTAATAACAGATGGACCGTTTCCAGTGTGGGTAAATTTAATTCCCAATTTTGCTGTAGTTTGAATGTGGTCATGTGCAGGCATTCGTGGTTGTACAAGAGGAATAGAAATCTGGATCGACAAGTCTCATTGTATACGTGTTGATGGCAGGAGAAGGACGTACTCCTGAGACGGTTCTCAGCCAGACATGATTTGACGAACGAAAGCTGCGAGAGATCAGTAAAGGTTATGACATGTACCCTACGGTCCAAAATAACATGTTACTGCATGAGACTTTGAGTAATATGCACTTCATACAGACAAACACGACAAGACAGATCATAATGCAGAACAGAATGCACATCAAATTCCTTTTGTAAAGTTTCAAAACACCAGTTTTACACTTTCGTTACATTCTTTTACCTTCATAATTGATACAGCCATTGGTATCCTCGTGTCCAGTCAGGAGTGTTTCTACCTCATCCTCAGTCATTTTCTCCCCTGAAGAAAAGAGAAAGGGGGTCTCTAAATGTTATATACTTCAAATACTAAATAAAATAAAAAATATATAATAAATAAAAATATAATCAGTAGGGGTGTAACAATACACACCCCTCTCAATTTTAATTGAATCACAATACTGGCTTCAGGATTCAATTTAATTCTCAGAATATTTTGAACAAAATTGTAATTAAGAATAATTATGGCTCTCTTTTTATTCCTGAATCATAAACAATGCAAAACAATGTGTTTATTTTCATTGATACAAAAATTTTAAAACATTGCTATGATGCTTACCTTTCACCTTACCTAATGAAATAAATACATTAATAAATTCCCCCAAAACTCTGACCTTGGGAAAATGATTGAAACATAAGCTCTGTAGAAGTGCCTGAACTTCATTCCCTGTAACCAAAAACTATTCAAAAGTCATCCACTTTCTCTTTCTCAGACAATGTACAATGAAGTGGAGCAGTGTGAAAGCTACCAAAGGGCTATTTTAAACGGCTATAACTTGGTTGTGGTCAGTCAGTGTACTCTCTCACCAATTTAAATCAAATTGATACACAGACTGGGACTTCAGGTGTCCAAATACTAATGGATAAAATACTCATCATAAATATGATTTGCATCAGAGAGATGTGCAATTCAAGTCATCATATTTGTGTACCGCTTACTATCCAGTCAATAAGAAAAGTCAACTGTCACTGGTTGGAAAGCACTTAGAAAACTTATCTGCCTGAGCACATCCTTCCTGACTGTCAGTAATTTTGCATGTGCATGGTCAACCTACAAAAGGCCCAGGCTATATAAGAGATGTCGGATGGACGGAAGGGATCAGATACATGGGGTGACTTGAACTTAAAAAATAGTAAAAAAATAATAATAATAAATAAATAGAAAAAAGTCACATAGTATAATAATAGTGATCATAACATAGTAATAATAGTAGTGATCTTGTTTAAAGAGTAATTGAAAAATGGAAGGATTACATTCCACCAAATGTCTTGGTTTCAATACTGCTAAAAAAAAAAAAAAAAAAAAAAAAAAAAATGTAGCATGCAGCAAATAATGCATAATGAAAGAAAAAGAGGACAATAAACACTTACACCTTATACTAGACACACGCCAATTGTAATCTAATGCTAGAATACAGCATTAGATTACAGCTTTTTGATACTATATGGATGATCGTGCTTTGTATGGAACTAAATGGATGGTTTTGTCAGCTAGAGCTGCTAATATCGCTTATGGCAGCTTTTAATTATTCATAAATTAGCTTTCCATTAAAAAGAAATCCTCATTCATTTTCAAACAAAACATTTTCCTCTGTACTGTATTGTCATATGCATCAAAGTAGGTACACTGCTTAAGAAGGATTATAATCTTGCATCACTTGTGCTTGCTGTACTGCTTTACTCTACGTGCATGAGATATGTGAGACAGCCTTATATAACCTCCTCTGAAGAGAGATCAACTTACCCAGTGTGGTGAGAACATGGCGGAGCTCAGCACCCATTACTGTGCCATTGCCTTCCTTGTCAAATACTCGCAGCCCTTCCACAAAGTCCTCAAAGGAGCCCTGGTCTTTGTTCTTAGCAATGGCCTGGAGCATGGGGAGGAACTGCTCAAAGTCCAGCATTTTGGTGTTCATCTCTGGAACACAGAATGTCCAAAAGATGCAGCAGTTACAGCAATTAAACTCAGACGGATCTCACACCATCAGCATTTGTGTATTTTATTTAAGTGTACAGCAATGATAAAGACAGGCTGAGTTGAGTGCTGGCTCCATATCTTTACCCTCAGCCTTGGGGTTGCCTAGGACCTTAAGCACCTCAGCGTTGACTGGGTTCTGGCCGAGAGCCCGCATCACGTCCCCACACTGACTGTAGCAGATCCTTCCATCTCCCGTCCGGTCAAATAGGAGGAAGGCCTCTTTGAATTCTGAAGTGGGAGGGAAGCAGATATGGAAGGGGAGAGAGAGAGTAAGATGGGCATGTGTGTTTAGTTCACAAAGTGATATATAATATATATATATAATGATACAAGGTTTTTGATTAAAACAAACGAAACAAAAAACATGTTATAACAGGAGGAAAGCGATCATAAAAACAGGAAAAAAAAAAACAAAGTGTAAAGCAGTGGTGTAACCCGAGCACAAAGAAACACTGCACCAGCAATCAAAATTAATGCTATTCCAGACTGTTTTCAGTGCTGTCTATTGACATTAGATGATACAGAACAAGCAACTACTTAAGAACGTGCTCATTCATTTTTAACCCTATGTAGAATAAAGCAAATTCTGCTGGTGATGATCCAAGAGGAAGAAACACTATGCGTCTCATCATGAGCTACAGGACTCCAGTCTTACGCAAAGAAAAAATCTTTTACCACAAAAAGCATGACAAATGAAAGCAAGTTAAATATCCTTAATAATTCCATTTCTCAAAGACCACATCTCACTCGGACAACAGATCATCTGCATTACTCTAAACTGCCACAAAACTAAACTGTTGTTGTTGGGAGGATATTTACCCTGAACTCAGCACACACTGAAAGGACATGCCTCAACAATGTTGAAAAACAGCATGCTTATATGATGATTAGCTTCAGGACAATTGCAATTCTTAAGTTTAAAACACCTCTCACTAGACAATAGGATGCAAACCTGTGCCTTTGTAATAATGAGCAAAATGCAGAGTGCACAAAAATCATCTTCACAATTAACTCAAAATGCTTTTGCAAAAAAAAAAAATAAATACAAAAAAATACAAAAAAATAATTGTGTCTATGTAAAGTTGAACAAAAATTTATTTATATACTTCCTGGTTGACTTTATAGTGAATAAAATTTGTAAAGCTCATTTTAGACACCTTTTTGCTAGACACACATTAAGTGTAATCAAATGCTAGATTACACACTCATTTTAGTTTTAACCTTGGTCTGTAATTTATTAAAGCCTTACACTAATATCCCTGGACCATTAAGCATCATGTGATCGACCTGCTGGACAATTTCTGTCTTCCTCAATGCAAATAGGAATACAAAAAAAATCTAATCAGGACTTGTGATAATTTCTTGCAAATAAAGATGTAAAACTCTTCAAGTATGACATGCTGATGAGACTGTTAGTCGCAATAAAATATTTAAATGGTGCAAAAGCCTTAAAGAAGCTGTACATGTCTATGCAGTCGTTCCCATGAACATTTAGCGAGTGGAACGTCTGATCCTTGTAAATCGACGGATAACAGGTCACAAACTTGCAGAAAAAAAAACTTTGTGAGAAATGCATACACAATTATTTACTAACACCACTTACAGCCATTTCCACCTGTTTGAACCATTAAGAGAATTCCTGGGAGGCCAGCATTCCAGTCCCTGATCACCAATGAAACTTTGGGCTAAGTGCATTAGTGTAGCAGAGGATTATATGGAGAAATACAGATGTGTTATACTGCGTAATCAAATACCTTTGGTTTGACTTGAGCGCACGTCGTAGAATAAACTAAGCTGTATTGTTGAACTCTTAACATCTAATGCAAAAACATGCAAACAAACAAACAAAAAAAAACATACACCTAAAGTGCAGACTGTAGTGGCATATTTGTTTAAAATTTTATTATAGTTTTTACATTAAATTAAACCTAAAAATTACAAATAAGCTTCTTAATCTGATTAAATCTATACACTGCACGGTATATCAGATTACAACTCTACAAGAAAAAACCTGCTTTCCATTTCATTTTAAATGCAGGTTTAAAATAACTATATCCATTTTGCATGTTGTTTGCAAGAGATCAACAATTGCCATTTTAATAATGAAAAGAATGCTGATCATCTTTCAATACTATTGTTTTATGTATGCCTTTAAAAAAAATGTATGTACAATAAAAGAAAAGCTGCATTCAAAAAGTTCTGTGCTACTAATTATGAATGTTATTAAATGTAAACAGTGTGTAAATACACTAGCTTGATCTTTTCTTCAGCACTCAGCGACAAGAGTAGTAAAGCTGAGCGTAACTGAATGGGACGGCCCTCCAGAAATAACTCGCCTTGTTCGTGTGCTGTGCTTCCTGCTTGCTGGAATGTGGCCGTTCCCTGACCGCCTGGAAACGTTCTCTTTAACCATATAAGGAGCTGGAGAAAACGGGAACGGAGAAGATCGGACAGAGTTATGTCAACCATCTTTAATTAAACAAACCAGGCAAGGGATAAACGTAAAAGTTCGGGTACCTAAAAAGGCCACAGCGTCCCGTCAAGAAACCAGGACTGGAAACTCGCATACCTATGCGGCATTTGATCAACCATGCCAAGTCTTCGAGAAAAAAAAAATCAGGAACGGGACAAGATTAATGCGCAACGTATATAATTTCAGAGCGAACATGTACACCAGATGAGTTTACACGCTCTTTAACATGAAGGCTGGTTTCCTGTGACACACCCTGACATGCTCCGAGTCAGTACTACACAGCTGGACTTCCTAAAGCACAACAGAAAAACCACTTCCCTGATCTTCAAAACACTGTCTTCATCGCATTACTTAATCATGCACACAACTTTAGATCTGGCCTGGGACTCGAGAAACAACATGCAAAACAATACAAAAACACACTCAAAAAAGAAAAAAAAACTAACCAAGACAACACACTCCAGTACAAGTTTGTACTTGCAGTAGACCAACATTTCAGAGCACTCACCATGGATTTGCTCCAAGTTAAACTCAATCTGCAGATTTGCACAGATGCAAGAAAGAAGAGGGAAAGAAAAAGAAAAGAATAGACAGCAATAAGGGAAAAGATGGGAAGATTTCTTTGCTAAGGGATGGAGTGCAGGAAGCAGGTGATGGAGCTAGTTTAAGCTAAGGAAATGAAAAAGAAAAAAATAATAATACACATGCAGCAAGTCTTTTAGAACAAACTCACCAAGAATTTGGTCTTCTGAGAAGTCGCACTGTTTAAAGATAAAGCATTAGGAGCCGGAGTGAACAGATAGATAATCCAATAAAGTGGAGATAAAAAAAATTAGCAAACTAGCTAATCAGGGTAGCGCGCGAGACACACAAACGCCGTCCGTTACCAACTAGCTAATAATTTTTAAATAAAAACGAATTAGCCCTATGGAAGTAAAGCTAATATTTTATGATATAATTTTATATACAGTACAATTTTATATCTATATATATATATAAAAAAAAACCCTCTAACGTTAACTTCACCTTTATACATACTAACCGTATCTGCCTGGCTAGCTAGCAAGCTAGCTAACCAAATAACTATCAAACCAAAATTCAAGTAGCTAATGTTACGTACTTACAAATATCTTAAAACATATATATTTAATGGCTTGTCTAAGAGCCTACCATAGCTGCACAGAGGGAGGTATGAAGCGAGCTGTTGGTGCTCTTGCTGTTTGCGGGCGGAGTGCAGACCTGAAGTGCCTACGCTGCCTTTTAGCTCTCAAACCAGGAAGAGACTGCGTCATCGATCTGTATACGCTACACGGAGCTTCGTGTGTTAGCGAATCCTAGGACGCAGGGTGATCCGGATACGTTTTAGATCTTAAGACGTGCGTGGAACGTCATCCCATTGTACGCGCCTACGTTACGTCATTGTGAAATACGTACAGGCTTTAGGAATGTAGAGTACTTAAAGGGATATTTCGAAACACAGTGATTTCTTTCCCCATCTGTGAAATTCTTTATTCTTCGCATGTCCCAGCTTATTTGTTTGTAGGCTGGGGTCCGAGACCGCAGTATCTAAAGGAAACTGACCAAGCATGGGGAGAACATGCAAACCCCATGCACACATACCCGAGGTGGGAATCGAACCAGGACGCTGGAGGTGCAAGGAGACATTTAACCACTAAGCCCACCATATACACTCTCACTCACTCATCGTCTATACCGCTTAATCCTGTATTCAGGGTCACGGGGGCCTGGAGCCTATCCCAGGAGACATAGGGCACATGGCAGGGTACACCCTGGACAGGGTCCCAATCCATCGAACCCGGACCCTGGCGGTGCAAGGCGACAGTGCTACCCACTACACCACCGTGCCGCCGTCCACCATATACATAATTTATTTATTTGTTTGTTAGGTAATACTCTCTAGTGTTACTATTTATTTACACATTCTTTAGGTTTGTTATACTGTATATCTTCTATTTATTTATTTTTCTTCTAAATGTACAGTAGATGGTTAAGTGTATAATTCTATATAATTGTATAATAAATATTGTATGTTAGCTTTATTGTTTAAATTTTGTAATTGTAATTCTTGTTATTGCCTTAAATCCAAATTTAGGTGCATATACAGTATCTCACAAAAGTGAGTACACCCTCAACATGCAGACTTTATTGTCGAATTTGGCAATGAAAATGAGTACACCTCAAGTGAACATGTCAAAACTGTGTCCACTGCAGGAGGTCTTAGTTGATGTAAATTTTCCTGTTTGTCACCCAGAATGTGAGTACAATGTGTGGTCAAACTCCCACAACCCTTGTTCATTCATTCATCTTTTGTACTGCTTATCCTGCATACAGAGTCATGTGGGCCTGAAGCCTATCCTAAAAGACTTAGGGCATGAGGTGGGTACACCCGTTCCGAAGTTCACTGGAGACTCATATAAAGCTTCCGCAGTCCCACTGAGCTGAATCAAGTTGGTATCATTCAAAGGTACTGTGTGTTTGGTTTAAACTTTACTCTTTTCCTTCCTCAGAACTAGCCGTATGGCTAAGTAGAAAATTGTACTTGGGTTCAGGGTGATGCTCTTCAAGGTTGATGTGCAGAACAGGCAAACTTATAAACTCAATATTAATGTATTTTGAGTTATTAAGAAACTAAAGACTGGAAATTACATAATAGCATTAAAACTTAAAAAGTACTGTTGAACACAAAATGCTGGCTCAAGTGGCACCGTTGCCTCACACCTCCAGCGTTGGAGGTCCAATTTTTCCTCTGGTCTGTTTGTGTGGAGTTTGCATGTTTTTTTGTTGTTTTTTTGCATGCTATTGCTCCTTATGCTATGGGGATTCCATCCAGGTACTCTATTTGATGTAGAGGTACTACCCAACTGGCCCAAGCTGTGACCTCAACTTAACTGAAGACCTTTTGGGTGAACTGGAACCTGACTGCACGCCATGCTTCCTGACCTTAATAATGATTTCATTAAAGTCTTTGTACTCTGGTGATAGTTATCAGGGGAGAAAAATGGCACAAATCAAGCAACTTCAAGCAACTTGTTCAGTGGCTTAAAGTTTATGTTTATAAAAAAAAAAAAAAAGTTAAATTGACATGACTCAGCGGCAGATACCCGAAATTATGCGGATTAAAATGGGATTTGCGCCATTTTTCTCTCCTGATAACTATCACCAGAGTACAAAGACTTTAATGAAATCAGTGTACCAGTCAAGTGACAAGCAACTTTCCTGTAGGGTACAATACGTTTATTTTGAAAATCTACGGGTTGCCAAGAAATTTAAATCAATTCTACTCAGATAACAAGTTTGCCCTAGATCAGAGGTCAGGAGTTTTATTCCTCTTGTACCAGAGTCCAGCTCAGTTTGGTGTTTCAACTCAAAAGTTAAATAACCAATTTACCCAGAACTGGTGATACATGCTTAAAATGTGCAGAAATGTATTAATGAATCTACATTAATGAGAGCTCACATGACTTTTTATGATGCACAGCAAATTTCTGATGCCTCTATAATGTTTTGCATGATAATGATGATAAATACAAATGTCTACACATGAACTCAGAATAAACAATTCACAACATAAAAAAAAATTACAGTACATACCATTCTATTAAATTAGCAGTCTAATAGAAGTCTCCAGATACTGTTTGTATTTATCTTGTATGTATTTATCTGTCTGATGAACATGCATTAAGAAAAAAAGGCCATTTAATTCCACTCTTGGGCTATTTCATGCTGAAGCTGATTATATTTTGGAGAATATACCAGCCTTCCTTACTAGTGTCCTACTTTCCGATCTTGATATAGCACTACTATTCTCTCTGGATATGGGGGCTGGGTTGACACAGATTCCTGTATGCCTTGGAGAAATGAACTAAGATAGAAAGATAAATGAAAATGGTGCTTTAAAAATATTTAGAAAAAAAATGGCCCTATCTATGATATTCTCGAAGGATTTTATATCTTGTAGATATTTTTAATGTATTGTTATAGTTAAGAAGATTGTTGGCCTAATTTAATATCGAGTTTAAATATACCAGAACACATGGTGATATAATCCAATCTAAAAAAAAAAAAGCCCTAAAGTTCTACAGTTTAGCCTGAATGTTAGAGAATTCTTGCTTACCTCCAGTGTACTGGGATCAAATGGGGAGTCAGAGGGGCGAAGTAGCCTCGGCTTGAGCTCTGGAACCGGCTTTGGGGGCGCAGGTGTCGTGGCAGAACAAGGGAAAGGAGGTCCAAGTCTTGGTAATGTTCCACCTGATGGAGACTTCTTTATTGATGGTTCTCTTTTCGGTGGCATTTTTTGTAAATAACAGCTTTAATTCTTATCTTTCTCTTTATCCTTTGCTGTGGGTTTGTACAGGGATGAGAGAGAGAGAGAGAGTGAGAGAGAGAGAGAGAGAGTAAAAGAGAATCTGTGTCAGATACACTGCATCCTCAGGGAGAGGGAGGGAAAGTGAGTGAGAGAAAGAGAGAGAGATGATCAGTTATGACGAGGGCACTGTGTGTGAAAAACTGTAGGAGTGTGTGAGGAGAGATAAGTGTGTAGGTGTGACTCTCAGCTTGTTTTCATATATAAGTCATGTCGTGTCTGCGTGTAGGTGTCTGTCTGTAAGAGCGAGTTGCAGAAATCGAACATTCCTGAGCTTCTCTATATTAATATCATTGCAATATTAGAATGTTCCTTTTGTTTGCCATGCAGCTTTCCTAAGCTGATTAGTACAACTAAAACAGCTAGCAAGGAATTCACAGTAGTCTGTAATAATATAGGACATATCAATAGACATTAACCTTAGTAATGTTAGGATTTTTAAAGTGAAACAGTAAAGTGGGCGTAATCATTAATAAATGTCACTGTGGAACAGTGGGTAGTGTTACTGATGATTCAGTTCTCCGATCAACCAAAAAGGGACCGGAACAAGCCATCATCTCTGAAGTCTCTATCAAAATGTGTGATAATACAGTATATAAACTGAGCAGTAATATTCCCAGTGTTTTATGCATTAAATCAGTGGAGGTCCATTGTCTCCTAAATACTAATATAACTTCTGCAAATATACAATAGCATTGGAAATAATAATAATAATAATAATAATAATAATAATAATATTATTATTATTAAAAAATTAATAATTACAAATTATGAAAATTGTGTTGCTGTCCAAATACTTAAGGACCTGGCTGTATTTATACATATGTATTAGCAGCAATGGGCCATT
>JAAGKR010001441.1:73257-125325 GCA_011419295.1 Clarias macrocephalus
GTGGAGGTCCATTGTCTCCTAAATACTAATATAACTTCTGCAAATATACAATAGCATTGGAAATAATAATAATAATAATAATAATAATAATAATAATAATAATATTATTATTATTATTATTATTATTATTATTATTATTATTATTATTATTATTATTATAATGCAAACCACTGGTAATATTCAGGAACACAAAGACTAGAGTTTGCTTGAAATTGTCTTTAAAAAGCCCGTTCAGTTCTGGAATAATTATTTCAGAGAGATGAAACCAAGATTAACTTGCACCAGAATGATGGGAAGATGGGAAGTATGTGGAGAAGGAAATGAAAGGAAGAGCCCATGAATGCAAAGCATATCGCATTGTCTATTAAAATATGGTGGAGGCAGTGTTACTGCATGGGCATGTGTGGCTGCCAGTAGAACTGGGTCACTGGTGTTTACTGATGAAGTATCTGCTCATAGAAGCGAAGTCCCAGATGCTGCAATACTGATGGTATAGGGACTGATGATATATCATTAAAAATTAATAATTACAAATTATGAAAATTGTGTTGCTGTCCAAATACTTAAGGACCTGGCTGTATTTATACATATGTATTAGCAGCAATGGGCCATTTTTTTTACAGGACCGCATTGTAATGGCTAGACGACTGAGCACCAGAGCACCTCCAATACGACAGGACTTGTGGTCTGATCCCAGAATGCAGTGGGTAGCACCTAACAAAAGGGATGAACCAGTCAATGGTTCATAATTGGTTCACAATCAGTGAACCAGGAAAAGAGTCATTGGAATACTGTCACGCATGATAAAATCCTGTAATGCATGCCCTCAAATACTTTATTACTAGTATAATAATAATAATAATAATAATAATAATAATAATAATATATTTTTATTATATTTTACTGTTTAGAGTTTTAAATGATTATTAATATTTGCAATAAATAATTCCTATGTCACACTATGTGGCCTGTTAATATGAAAAACTTTCTCAATTATGTGATAAACACTTCGTGTTGTCTTTGTATATGAATGTGTTTGTGTGGGGTATTGAATCAGTGTTTTTCTTCTTGATGCAGCACACTTTGATTTCCTCTTCCATGTGGAAACTCAGGAAGCAGTCGGATATATGTTTGGTGTACCTTCGATACCGTACACTTCCCGTTCTTCTCAGCCATAATGATCTAGTGGCCTGTGGCATCCAAGTGCACATCAGGGACTGCAATTTCAACTTTTACAAAATTATTTTTATTATTATTATTATTATTATTATTTTATTTATGTATTTATTGTTTTTTTTTTTTATTTAAATAAAATCATAAAAATGTCTTAAAACATAAAAGTTTTTTAAATAAATTTTTACATTTTTAATTTTAATCACTTACATTTCTATATCTAGACAGTAAAGCAATTCAGAATCTAGCTGTTGTTTTTTCCTTTACGTTTTCTTACTCCCTAAATGCTTGTAAGACTTATCTCAAAATCTATTTTAAAGCTGTTTTTAAATTTGTTTTTGTTTTGTAGCAAATATAAAAACTGTTCAATGCTAATTGTGCTAGCATGTCTACAGGGTTTGTAATGTGTTAGCATTGTGCTAATCACTAGCTAACCTGAACTAAATGCTAGCTAATTTTAGCTGCTAGTGAATGTTAACTGCAATTGCCAGTTTATGTGTTTCAATTGCTGTTGTAATAATGATCGTTTATGGCCTTATTTACATTGATACAAAAGGGAGCAATTTGTTTTTATTTATTATTTCAGTTTTACTGTATGCTGCTTTCTTCAGTAAACATCTGCAGCTAAGAGACCTGTTTGAAGCTGTTAGCTGTTGTTCAGACTAGCATGAGCCGAGATCACTAAACTAAAATAAATTGTCATTATACATCAGCCATTACCTGCCCTGAATTCTAAATACCCTCTATTTCAGGCTGTCATGAGTTTTTATGTAGCTCAGTGGAGCTATGTATATTTACTGAAAAATAAAAAATATATAGCTCAAAAGGGGGTTCGTTATCATTATTATCAAGGATGACAAAATATTAATATGACATGATATGAATGAGTGATGAATGTATTATTTTACTTGATTTAAAAATCTACTTCACCAATAATTATTTAAATATCTTATATAGAATAATATTGAAGGATACATTGATATATTTCTATTTTAATTATATTTTTTATTGTAATCTTGTTGTTGTTGGTCCTTTGGATGTTCCTGTCGGGGATCGCCACAGTAGACTGTCCAATCTGCACACAACTTGGCACAGGTTTTATGCCGGGTGACCTTCCTGATGCAACTCTCCCATTTTATCCCGGCAATCTGTAAATTGTGGATTTGCACATCCCAAATTTTTAACATTTAAATGTAAAATTTAGTGCAATTCTTCTTTATTTTAAGATTTTTAAATCTTTCTTTCTATTACAGTATATCCTTCTTTTTTCTAGGCCATAAACAACCGTATAAGCATTTCAGTGCAAATCATACTGTGTATGAATATTGGACAAATAAAAGTTCAGTTAGAATATTTAGTCTTAGCAAATTTACTTTTATCCGTTCATCTTGTTAATTAATCAAATCATTCATTATCATTTAGATACACCCATTTTGTAATGGTATCAGTTTTTGTTTCAATAAATATTTTTATTCAATTTATGTAGTGTAAAATTTCCACAGTAGCAGGAACAGGTAGCTGAGGTGCTTACATTACCATGGTAACGCATGGAAGAAATGATGTCTGCATTGATCACATCGCAGGGTGTTTAGAATGGTGGACTATTGTCAAGGAAAGGTTTCCTTATATGACGATAGGTTTCCTATGCCTTGTTTCCTCCGGGTACTCCGTTTTCCTCCCACGGTCCAAAAACTTGCAGATTGAGCTAATTGCGTTCTCAAATTGCACATAGTGTGTAAATTGCCACGGTCGTAAAATAGGAATAAATATAATGGTATTTACCATTGGCCTCCACGATCCCTGGTTGGACTACAAAGGTTCCTAGATAGATGAAACAGCATTAATCAGTCGTGTAATACCACACTGATGTCAGAAGTCATAGAAGTCTATCCTCTAACATCTTTATTATAGGCAATTTAAAAAAAAAGGTTTTCTCAGTGTAATATATTTATAATACAGTATTTCATGAATGGATTATAATTTTCCCATATTGAAGAGCATCTATAATTTTATATGCTCCTAAGTTTAATTTTTTAAATTACATAAAAACTAACTAACTAACTAACTAACTAACTAACTAACTAACTAAGACTTGTCCATGAACAAAGTTTTTTTTAAATTATTATTATTATTATTATTACAAATCCTATGGTAATGTCCTTATATGCACTTATATGCACCTCAATTTTTATTTAACCTCCAGCACAGTGCTTAATATAATGCCAGTGGTGAGAATAAAGACCAGGACTTATAAGAACTTAACACCCGAAATTCCAAATGGCCAGTCAAGAAAACGAACAAACATACAAACAAACAATAACAATCAGTGTAATGACAAAGAGTCTGTCGTACGATAGTGTCGAACAGTTGTGTAATACCACACTGTGGGCACTAGATGGTAGCATTTCAACATTGTATTTTATTATAGGCTTTAAAAAGATTTTCTCGTTGTAATATATTTATGACACACCTTTTATTTTATGAATTCACACTTTTCCATACTTAAGAGCATCTTTAATTTGATATGCATCTAAGTTTCATTTCTGAAATAAAAAAATATATATATATTCCAAGAACTGGCTTCACAGAACAAACCAACCAACCAAACAACCAACCAACCAACAAACAAACACCATAACCATGAACAAATTTTTTATTAAAACAATATCTATTGCTAGCTTATATCCCGAACTTGAACTAAATGGCCAGACAAATAAACAAACAATAACAAGCAGTGTAGTGACATGAAGAATCTGTCACATGATTGTGTCGATCAGTCGTGTAGTACTACACTGCGGCCACTAGATGTCAGAATTTCTAACGTCTATGTTATTATAGGCTTTTAAAAGTTTTTCTCATCGTAATATATCTGACACTTTTTTATTTAATGAAAAGATTATCATTTTCCCATATTAAAGATAATTAATAATTTTATATGCTTTTAAGTTAACATTTTGAAATTACATAAAAAAGAACAGACCAGGAACTTCACAGAACTATAACTAAGTAAGTTTTTAAACCATAATCTCCTAAGCAACAGCGACAATAATCTAAATATGTGTAGAAACCTGATGTCATCTATTACTGTCTCTCTTCCGATAATTAAAAGCTCAGACTCCGCCCCCGATTGGATTTTAGGTCCAATCCATCGCGCGCTCAATGGGCCTTGAAATCGCCGTTTATGTGTCTCACGCGACAGAACAATAGTGACACGCTCGCGCCCCCCACTGCGACACCAACGGCCCCGCGCGCGCTTCCGCGTGTTCTCATTTGAGACTGTAGATTAGGACAATTGCATTGTTAGCTTTAATGATTTTTTTTCATGCTTGGTATGTTAGTTTGATGTACTGCACATTTATTTTCTAAGAAAAATATAATATTTGGATGGATAAAGTTTTGCAATTTGGATCAGCTTGAAATCTTCCTTTTTGAAGTTCTGCATAACATGCATGCACCAACTTAACCCCAGAGCTAACCTTTTGGAATGCTAAAGCCCCTTTTCCACCAAGTGTTTATAGCTATAGGCCTTTGTCTCTTGTAGAGAAGGCTTCTTTGGGCCATCTTATTGATCATGGAGAACTTTAAAAGTGGCCTCATGACCCTTGCTGTGAAGGTTGTTAAATAATTTATTATTTCAAAAAGAACATGCAGTAGAAGATACCATAAAGTTCACTTAATTCTGCTTTATTTTACAGTAAGGCTGCACGAAGGGGAAAAGAAACCACAATGGGGTGAAGCAGGAACATTGAAGTCCACATGACAGCTAATGGCCAGATACAGTAGATACAGGGTAGTTATGTTAATCTTTTAGCTGCTCCCACCAAGGGGCTGCCACAGCAAACCATCCAATCTGTACACAACCTGGCACAGGTTTTACACCGGGTGGCCTTTCCTGCTTAACTCCTCTTTTTGTCTTTGATATACAGACGAAAAAAATCATGGTAGTTTTTTTTGCACTTAATCAAACTATCAAAATACCAGTCAATCAGTCAAACTCCTCGCTCTGAACGGCTTAATGCTAACATCATCGCTGTAGTTATAACTAATCATTTATTTTTGAAGAAGGCTGGAGGCAGCCTGAAGTACAGGTGAGTGCATTGTAAACATTATTGAACGTAATGTATATAGACAGTCTATTTGTTGCATTACAGGCTAGATTTTCCTGGGGCGAGCTTGGGGGTGATGGTGGTTTGGGGGTGGGGGGTTGTGCTTGGGGTTTAAGGGTTTAAGTCGGCCAAATCGGCCTCGCGTGCACACTTTAAAAAAGAGTCCGGTAATCCAAAGAGGAGTCTGCCGAGCAGACACAGATTAAAAAGATTAATTTCTGGGCCTCACGTTTCCCTAAATCTCTTAGTCAACTCCACCGTAACACTCTCGTCTCCCACACACGCACTCACAAAGACTTGATCTAATATTTCTGAAGAATGAACACCATTTGTAATACTCCTGGGTTAACCTCTGATTTATGTAAATGACGGAGAGCATCTCTGCAGCTGAACAGTGTCGAAAAAGGTGTGCACCTGCCTTTAAACCAGAAAAGCCTCTGAAATGATCTCCATGGGTGCTGATTTTCCAATTGAAAAAGTAAACTTCCCTTCACGTTCTCCTTTTTATATTTCTTAAGGCCAATGGTGAAAATAAATTTAATTATGCCAAATTAGGGGAAGGGATTCAATTGTTCCTCTGAGCTTCTCCCAGAATACATAATAGAATTATAGCAACTGCCTCAACGAATGCCTTACAAAATCCCTTCACCATGCCAAATCATCAAACCAACTGATTTATTTTTAATGGTATTACACCCCTCACTCTGCAGTGTCATGGTAATAACTGGAGCTCCTGCAGCTGCCTCTATATCACATTAGCCAAGCTTAATATTGACTGTGCAAGGCTCACAAAACAATACGCCGGAGGACAGGCAGCTTAAAGACAGCCAACGAATCCATAAGCTTTTCAGAGGGCTGGAAAGGAGTTAACTAAGGCTCTGAAGTTGCTTTTGCCCTGAAGGAGTGGCACAATCAATAGGATGCTAAGCAGCAGTTCGCCCGTGTGGACCCTCACCTTCCCTCGCTCACCAAGCTGACAAGAGACCATGAAACCTGATGCAACTTGATTCCTTTTATTTAGTCCGTCTTTCTTTCATGTGGCCAACAAACAATCACTTTTCGTCTCACTTAAGCCCAAGCCTTTCCAGCTGCTTTTTCTCTGTCTCTAAAAAACACATGGGAATCATATAGCAACAGTGTGGTGCTTCAAGAAATAATCTTTAGCATAGGGCTATGTTAGCACAAGTTAACACAGTCGGTCTACTTGTTTGACACACTCTGGAAAATGGTTCTCCAAAAGCTCTTTGGATGATTAATGGATCTATGTGTTTTTTTTTTTAACATGGATCTACTTGGAACATTTTCTGTGTTTGAGGTTCTAGGAGGAAGATTAAGAGTAGGTTTATATACAGGGTCTAGTTGTCCTAATAGAGGTATCCTTAATGGTGCTTCAGGATGGGGTCACCCAACCAATGAACAAGCAAACTAACAAACATGCAGTTTTACTAAAGTGTTCTTTTGCACACTCTGAAATTACATTGGGGTAAAGTGTCCGTCTGTGTGGGTGTGCATTCGCATGTGCATGTGTGTGTGTGTGTGTGCATGCTGTGTTCGTCTCACATTTGCAGAAACCCACAGTGGGAATCAGACTGTGCCACTTGTGTGTAGTGTGCACCTGATCACAACCGATTCATGGCCTCCTGCCAAATGCACAAAAATTGTTTTAATTTAATGAAATAAATCCTTGCAAATCGGCTCACCCCGGTGATTAATTGCAAACTGTCAGTCTTATTGCCCTTGCGTTTATGATACTTATGAATCTCTCTACGATGATTAGGTTTGTAGCTGTGGGTTGCACCAGGAACGGACAAAAATCTGTGCATTGTGTTTGCTTATACAGATTACGGCCCTTGATTAGTGGATGGGTGCAATCCATTCAGGCTCTTTCCCTCCCACCCTGCTAAAGCCCCTTGGGGTATGCCCACATCCCAAAGGACAGCCGGCTTGGCAGATGGAATCCCCTCCCCCCTCCCCCCCCCTCTCTCTCTCAGCTCATCACAAACAGTGCTGAGATCCGATTCAGGAACAGGAATGGACGGCCGCTGATGTGATGGAGCCTGAGATGCTCTAGATAGGGCATTTTAGAAAGTTCTAACGTTCTTACAGTAAACACTATTTAAAAGGGAAATCCTTAGAGGGACAACTGAAGAAACTTAGATTCTCCAGACTTATGTATGTAATATATGTCTGATGTCGTAGGTTAGCGATGAGATATGTACATACGGACATGGTTAAGACTCTTCTGCTTAATTCTAAACTTCGAGAATCCAAATTCAAGAGAGACACTTAAACTAAGATGTTTTTTTATTTGTTATGTCCGAGCAGTGCATTAAAAGCAAAGCTAAAGGCATCAATTTCCACGGCCATATATGTTATGCTGCTCTTAAAAGGCTCTGTCTGGCCATAAACGTATCCACAAAGCTGTCTGCCATCCTTAATTCCTCCAGCCATGTTAATGTCAGTGCAGTGAAGCAGAATGTCTAGAGAGGGGTTGCAGGTGGCATAGTGTCTAAATGGGTAATTTTACGCTTGCAATTATGCGCTGGACTCGTGATATAATATGGGATTGATTTACGCAAACTGGCAGACTGGCCCCTGCGGCCTCCCCTGCGACCGCGCTAGCCCGAGTGGCCGCTTCGTTTCGCCTTCACTGGCCATGATGGTTGCTAATCAAGAGAGGAAATAATTCATAGTCAAGCCAGTGCATTAAAAGATATTAGGGGTAAAAGTGCACCTTGGGTTTGTACTGCCTCTCTGCTCTTCTGTATGACTGAGGGGACTCGGGACACAGTTGTGCTGTATATCTGTCCCCCAGGATCGCAGGATTCTGTGCGCAATGCATTCAGCTGAAAAAAAAAAAAAAAAAGAAGAAGAAATTAAGGGCTGCCATTTTGGGACCATATCTGATAAAATGCTCTTAGACACACACACACATATTCCCTTTAACAGCTTTCTTGTATTTTATTTTTATGTTTTTTTAAACATTAAAAAAATATATATTGTTAAATAATTATATCCAATCTAGAACAAAATTCTCATTTCAGACTTTATGTTCAACAGAAGTTGCACCCAACAGTTCAATGTCCGTCACCCTGATACACCCTCCTTTTATTATTACTACAAGGGGCTCAGCTTTCAGGAGGGCTAGAGGGAGCATGTGTGCATGGCTTTAATTCCTATTGTATTCGTGCAGTCTTGGTGTAAGCGAGTGTGTCTGTGTCTGTGTTTTGGATCGAGGCAGTGAGGGAGAGAAAGAGGGAGAGAAAAAGCCAGGAACAAGGACCCATCTGTCAGAGAAGCGAACGTGTCCCCCCTTTTCCTCTCCAAACCGCTCCCCTGGGACACAAGCAAGGGATAACTCACTTGTGGCAAGAGTTGTGGTTTTTGGTTTCTTTGCACATAGGAAAGGAATCTCAAGCACAAGAAATGACAACACAGTAATATTTAATAACACCACAACGGGGCACTTCGGAGAGGTGTATAGAAACATTACTGCATTGTAAAAGATGAGGTCTAGACAACAAAACTTGTGTTATTAGGGCTGACGTGTTGACAGGGGGTGGATTCACTTGCTCAGAGATTGGCTTTTAATGTCCTGTTGGCCTTCTGCTAAATCTTCACTGGTTTTGTTAGTTTCACACAGTGCAGTACCATATGGAGGAACTAGTTCTAATTAATGAGCGAATTATATAATGAAAAGAAGACATCAGTCTGCAGAGAAGAGTTGACATGGAATGTTAAGGTTTCATTTTACTTTTGATTGGTAATTCATTTATTTAAATTTTTAAATTAATGTTTAAATTTAAATTCATTTTAAATTATTTTTATTTTGTTTTATTTCATTTCATGTTCTTTTCTTTTTCTTCTTTTTCTTTTTTTTGTTTAATTGTTTAAATGATTTTTTTTTTATTTAAATAGTTTTAAATTCAAGGATTCAAATTTGAAATTTAAATAGTAACAGATTTCAAAATAAAATAACTAATTTTCCTTGTCAAATTAGAGTCCAGTTTAAAAAAAACAGTTTTCTGTTTTATTTTGTTTTATTTATTTATTTATTTATTTATTTATTTATTTATCTTGCTCTGGTTTTCACAATTCCTGATATTCAATCCTAATAAATGTTCCCTGTATTAAGTCAGTTACAGTAGAATCACCCCTTCAGTACTTTTTAAGAATGTGAATAGCCTGAATAATAGCAGCGCTAAAAAAATATTTAACTTTTTATTTCATTTATCATGTTCCTAGTGCATCAGAAGTTTACACACACTTTAGTATTTAGTAGCATTGTTTTTAAATTGTTCAACTTGGGTCGAACTTTTCGAGTAGCCTTTCACATGCTTCTTACAATAAGGTGCTGGAATTTTAGCCCACTCCTGACGGAACTGGTGTAACTGAGTCAGGTTTGTAAGCCTCCTTGCTCGGACACACACTTTTTCAGTTCTGCCTATTGGATTGTCTATTGGACTGAGGTCAGGCCCGCTTCAATACCTCAACTTCTGGTTTGGCTTAAGCCATTTTATCACAGCTTTGACACTGAGCAACCATTGGAGTCGATCTCCATTTAAAAGACACATTTGTGACCAAGCTTTAACTTCCTGATGCCTTGACATGCTGCTTCTTTGCGATGCCATCTATCCATGATGCCAGTCCCTCCTGGAAAAAAGCTCCCCCACAACATGATGCTACCACTCTCGTGTTCTTTTATTTGCAAGCATACCCATTTTTCCTTCAGACAATGATGGTCATTATGGCCAAACAGTTCAATTTTTGTTTCATAAGACCAAAGAACATTTCTCCACAAAGTAAGATCTTTGTCCCCATGTGCAGCTGCAAACCATAGCCTGGCTTTTTATGGCAGTTTTTGAGCTGTGGGCTTCTTCCTTGCTGGGCAGGCTTTCAACTTATGCTTATGCGATTCTCACTTTAATGTGGATATAGATACCTTTGTACCTGCTTCATGAGGTCCTTTGCTGTCGTTCGGTGATTGATTTATACATTTTGTACCAAAGTAAGGTATGCATCTCCTTCTTGTGTGGTATGATAGCTGTGTGGTCTCATGGTGTTTAGCTGATCAAAAGCTTCTAAAGCCATAAAATAATTGTGTGTACTGTATGTAAACTTCTGACCCACTGGAATTGTGATATAGTGAATTATGAGAAAGTGAAATAATCTATCCGTAAACAACTGGCGTAAAAATTACTTGTGTCATTTACTCTAAAAACTAAAACTGTCCAAGCTGACCTGGCAATTTAAGTTTAGGTTATTCTAAGTTATTATTATTATTATTATTATTATTATTATTATTATTATTATTATTATTATCTGCCAGACGTTAATTCTCCCACAGAACTGATATAGATGTCAAACATGATGTGAGACCCGATGAAGACCTAAACCACATGCTCAGAGTCATGAGAGTCTGAGAAGCTGTTTCACTTTGCTCTAACCTGAACTCTGAACTCTCTCAACAGGAGGGATGCAGCCGCGGCCTACCACCTCGTGTTCGGCAATTGTCTGACTTCATGGACACTTAAACAAACATTATGAAAGTACTGAAAGTGAGGTCATGTGAAAAAGCATTCCCTTGAGGTAGCAGTTCAGCAGAAAGTGGAACAGGATGGTGCAGTGTCCAACATGGGATAAGGGAGGAGGGGATGAGATTGAACACAGGAATTCCCAGTGCAGGCTGCAGGTGTGACACAGGACTGCGTACTCCGGGGATGTGAGGGTACGGAGAAGCGGGGTCATTTTTGGAGCCTCGGGGAAGCACACACTTGCACACTTACACGCACTGTCGACACACACATGATCTCTTGTTCATATGGGACAGAAGACATTTAAATGAGCACAGTCACTCATTTAGACACACACACACACACACACACACACACACACACACACACACACACACACACACACACACACTTGTGCAGTACATGAATATTACACATATTCTCTCTTTGTAGGTTTCCACAAAATGTGGAATTTCTATTTTCTTATCATCTCATAAAATTTATTTTGAAGATATATTCATACAAGGCGGATTAGTGGTTAGCACTGCCGCTTTGCACCTCCAGGGTCTGGGTTCGAGTCCTGCTTGGTGGGTTTCCTTTGCGTACTGTGGTTTTCTCCCACAGTCCAAAGACATGCAGATTAGGCTAATTGCCTGTAGTGTGTGAATGAATGTGTGAGTGTGTATATGTGTGTGTGCCCTGTGATGGATTGGGACCCCGTCCAGGGTGTCCCCTGCCTCGTGCCCTAAGTCTCTTGGGATAGGCTCCAAGCCCCCCGCAACCCTGTATACAGGATAAAGCGTTAAATATGATGAGTGAATGAGTGAGTGAGTGATATATTCATATAGTGCCAATTTTAGTGAATGTCACAGCATGAGAGTTCAGGTATTTTTAGATTATACAAAAAAAATCAAGAATCATAGTTACACATGCCCTTAAATATATATAACCTGTAATACTATTAGCAAAGAGCAGGAAAGAGGCATACAAGGAACAACAATTTTAAATGCATTTATTATTTCTAATATTAATATGACAGTTATGGAGAATAGCATGGTTGCCTTTTTGGAAAGGGTATAAATCTTATCCCTTTCTGAATTCTTTCAGGTCCCCGGTTTCCTACCACAGTCTAAAGACATGCAATGTTTCCTGATTGGCATTTCCAAATTGCCCGTAGTGTGTGATAGTGAATGTGTTTCCTTGTGCCCTGTGACATGTTGGCAGCCCATCCAAAGTGTGCCCTGCATTGTGCTCTAAGTTGTCTGGCATAGGATTCAGACTCCCCATGACCATACGCAGGATAATCTTTTTGAAGAATAGACAAGTGCTTGACAATGACTGTTACCTGTATCATACCATGTGCATAATGTTTGAATGTTTAAAGTACTGTTTCAGTCTAGCTCTGTATAGTATAGTAGGTTAATTAAAGCAACAACAAAAAAAATTAGACCTCTTAAATAACCATAGTAGAGAGTTTAGTCTTTCTTTAATCATTATCTATGTATATATTATTTAAGACAGTCCAACAAATGCCACGTAAATGTCTTCTTCCCAGAATTCCACCAACAGGATACATTTTCTGTGTGTGTCTAGAAACACACACTTTGCAATTAATCTATCATTTTCCTTTGGTGGAATAATGTATTATAATTTAATGTTACTGGGCAAAAATACTATAAGATATGGCTAGTGTGTATGTTCTGCACAGTGTTGTGTATCTCTTATGACTACAGGGTTCTTATTAAAATGTAACCTAGTGTGTAGAACCAAGCGTGTCACAGAGAGCACAGTGTGAATCAGGGGTGGAGGCGTTAACGCGCACTGAGCACACGCCCCATCCCTCTGCTCTTCTATCACATAAACGACCATCTGCTCCTTTATAGCCAAAAGTTTGCCTTAAAAGTTTGATTTTTAGTTCAATTAATTATAGTTTTAGAACATTGATAAAGTGATGATATTAAACACATTGGTTTATAATAAATGGCAAATATGTGGGGAGATAAAGTCAGAATAAAGTTGATAGTTGAAAATTTTTTATGATAAATTATTATTATTATTATTATTATTATTATTATTATTATTATTTATGATTTAGGCCATGGCTTAATAATAATTGTTGCAACAGCGACTATTTATACATTAAAAAGTGTTCAATTCTCGTCACTCATATTTAGAGGTTGAATCACTTAAATTTGGCTCATAAACAAACTGTAATAATAACTAATCATGCCTGACCTAGTAATATAATTGCATGAACGTTTGCATACATTATATAAACATTGAATAATAATTAGTAATCTAAATTCATCTCAAAATCATTTTTGTTACCAAAACGTGAGTTACTCTCTACTCCTGGATAGCAGCCTAATTGCTGCCTGTAACCTATTTTTCAGCAGACAGATTGAAAGGAGAGACAGGGATTAGCTAATTCATTAGGCTTAATCCATTAGTGTGTGTGGAAGGGAAGCACTTCACCAGACATTTAATTGGTGGGATATTGATTTTAGACAATTTAAGTATGGTGAAGATAACAGTGTGTATTTTAACAGTGTGTATTTTAAAACTCACTGGAAATGAGAACTTTAAAACTCACTTTAATAATAATAAGAAGAAGTAGAAATACTTTTCATGAGTTTTTGTTTTTTTTCTTTTCAACAGTGCAAACCTTTCAAGATGTATTTGGCAAAGCAAATGATTTCACTCTCTGAGATTTTTGGGACTGTAAAAAGCATTAAATAAATATGATGTTATGATGGTTAGCACTGTTGCTTTGCACCTCCAGTGTCCGGGTTCGATTCCCACCTCTGGGTCTGTGTGTGTGTGTGCATGACGTTTGCATGTTCTCCCCGTGGGTTTCCTCTGGGTATTCTGGTTCCCTCCTACAGTCCAAAAACATGCAGGTTATACTAATTGGCTTTCCCAAATCGCCTGTAGTGTATGAGTGTTGACTGGAAGTCCTACGATGGTTGTAAAAAATGGGAATAAATACGATGGTAACAATTGGCATCCACGGTCCCTAGTTGAACTACAGAGGATTCTGTGGATTGATGGATGTAGAAAAATGAAACGTATTTGATTTATTTCGAAATGTGCATGACTGGTGGCATTTGCACAAAGTTTTATTGATATGACATGGTGTCCTATTCGAGCTCTACTTTGAATCTGCCACTTTACTGAGTCTGTTACTGTTTGTTTGACTCTTCATTTCTCTGTTTTTTTTTTGCCTCAAATAAATTATTATTATATATAATAATATTTATAATCATATATATAATATTAGAAAAAAATGCTTATGGAAATTGTTTTAACTAAATAAAGATTTGAATAGTCAGCCATTACAATGGTCATGCATTTACTGTAATTATTTCAGGTAAAATATAAGTACAATTCAACTTCAGGAATAAAAAAAAAAAAGTGTAACTCAGGAGGGAGGAGGATTGTGGGTGAAGCGAAAGAGAGAAGCGTGTGTCCGTCTTGCGCGCACACAAAAGGATCAGTGTGAGGTCACGTGTAGTCACAGAAATCCTGACAATCACATATGGTGCATGGTGTGTCTCGGCATTCTGTGTAAGAAAGAAACTTTTTGGAAATAATAACATGCATTATAAAAACAAACAAGTTAATGAATGAATTAAATGATGAATGAAACCAAATATTACTTGAATTTCATTTAAACTACAACCTACATTTAATATCAATAGGATCAGTTGAACAGCTGGTTGTAGGGTAAGTAAAAGCCGTGTGAGCTCCAAGTCGACTAAAACAAAGCCTGCAATCCAGCAATTAAAGTCTGGGGAGGTTGATGGAGCGCGCTGCTAATGAGCGGAAGAAAAGAATGAATGAACCAACCAACACACACACACACACACACACACACACACACACCTGCTTAGACCGCGCCAAGCTGTCACAGTCGTTTACGCACAGTCAGAGGGAGACACACCGAGTGTTACTTCACCACGAGTTGAGCGCAGGATTTGCGGAGATTCGGTCCCTTGTGACGCTGATTTAATCGGATCTAAGAAATACCTGAATGCATCGCTCATTTAAAACCAAAACACATTCTTGCTGGTATCTTAGTCAAAACTGCAGTCAGGCCAGTATGTGTGCTGTGAGGTCACTGAAGAATGTGTGGCGTAATTCCACGGACGCTAAACAAACGTTTAAGCGAGTGTGTCTGATCTGTTTAATTAGATACCAACTTACGTGAACCACAAGACAACCAACAACCAAGAAGGTTTCTAGACTATGAGCGCAATGGTTTACTAACAGACCTGTTTACGGGGTTTTAGCGAATGTTCAGCTGCGTTCAACAACGTTGTTTAGTAGAACGTTTTAGTAGAGCCGCTCCTTACCAGAAGGTCATAGAACATTCTGAGAAAAGTTCTAAGAGGTTTTAGTTGAACAGTTTCCTCGGAAATCAAACGGGAACTAAAGAAGTAAACAAATAGCCAAATTAATTTTCCTATTATTATTATTATTATTATAGACTGAAAAAAAAAAACCTGTACAGTCCCAGGTTTATATTCTAACACAAACCAATAGTGTTATCTATAATCTTTTAACAATTTTTGGAGTAGCATTATTATTTTCAGCTCTATTAAAGACAGGGAGCTTCTAATCACTGTCACTGTCATAAAATTGCAAAAACGATTATTTACATTTCAGTCTATTATTATTATTATTATTATTATTATTATTATTATTATTATTATTATAAAAAGCTGTATTCCAGACTGCTTCCCAATGAACAAATGAAAATTTTTTTTCTTATACCATAAAACTATATAAAATAAAAATAAAAATCCAATCACCAGTAAAAATAACAATTCGCTTGTTCATAATTGTATGGAACTCATGTTATGCATTTTTTGTATTTCTTTTATTTTTATAACAAAGTTAGTATATTAGTTATGAACTCACAATAAACTGACGTTTCTTCTGGCAGTGTGTAGCAGTGTGTGTTACGAGATATTATAAACTTTGCCAAGTTAGAAAAATACACATTAGATATTTGGTATTTTGTAGCTTTGCAAAGTGTACAAACTACTTATATTACTTATATATATATAATAATCAGTTTATTATTATTATTATTATTATGGCAGTGACTAATTCTATAAATTTCATAAAGACTTCATATAAAGTAAAATCTTTCTTAACGAAGTTTTACCGTTTCCGAGTCTCTCTCTCTCTCTCTCGCTCTCTCTCTCACTCACACACATACACACACTCACTCTCACGCACGCGCGCACACACAAAGCCCGGTGAATGAGTGACACTCATAAAACTTGTAGCCACGAGCCCGCCACGCGCATAAGATTGGGAGATGGGGTGTGGCTGTGGGCGGGGCTTAGAGACTTCACTAGAAAGGTCAAAGCGGCATCCTGCCTCGGACAGAGAGACGCTCGGAGGCGCGTGGAGAGCTGAAGGAGATCTGAGGGAGAGCTGGGGATCTGTAACTGAGAGGGTTCATATAAAGACTGACCAGCTGAGATTTTGCTTCTAGGATTTTTTTCTAGACAGTTGTTGGGAGCTGTGTAATAACCAGAACAGGTAAGATGTTTATTTAATTAAGATGTAACATGCACAGTGATTTACTTCATGATAGATAATTCCAAATGAGATAAAATTATAGTGTCATGTGATAGTGTTTGTGCATAATGATAATAATAGTAATTTTGATATTCCAAAATGAAGCACAAACAAAAATCTCTGTGTACTTCTTAAAACTTTTTATGCAACAGCATTAAGAGAATCCGATTTATCTGTCTGAGTTTCATCGCTCTGCGTGTCTGCTGACTTTACCCTAGAGACTGCACAAATTAAATCCGAGAGCTTTATCCGCCTAAATCCTCTCCTGCCCTAGATGGAGAGCGTCTCAAAAAATAAAAACAAGCCTTCCTGTAAAAAAATATTTAGATTTTTTTTTTACACTTCTGCCCTGCTGTTTTTGGTATGCTTAGATTTAATGAATTCACAAGGGAGATAACCCATTTTTTTTGTTGCATCTGTGTCAGTGGACACTTGTAACTTCCAACTAGTTATATCATGCATAAGAGATATGTCCAAGATGATCCATAGGGTACAAATAATATTTGAAAGTAAAAATGCAGTCCACAATTAGTTCTTTTATTATCTGTAAAGTCAAATCACAAAGGTGAACTTCTTTGAGAACATATCCATATCCTTTAAGAAGCCTGGGGCAAATATGAGCTCTGAGCTGCTTGCTCTTCAATGCTGAAACCTGATAGCAATTTAATTTCACAAATTAATCAATGTCAGGCCCTGGTAATATTGAATAAGCTAATATGTTCGATATTATTCTTTTTCATTTGTTTTAAATATTATCTGTTGCATTGACATCCACATACCTTTGTGTCCTTAGATCACAATGATGACCAAATCATATGGGAAACCTGGAGATGTGACAGAGCTTGTCAGCTCTTTGGGCTGGATCGAGGAAGACCTAAGCTCTCAAGATGGAGAGCAGACACCGGATATTGTAGACCACTACGACCTGAACAGAAGGAATAGCCGTGTCCCCATGGACCTTGGCAGTGAGGACATGGAGGAGGAAGAGGAAGAGGAGGAGGGAGAGTGTGGATTAGATGGGGACAAGGCACCAAAACGTCGAGGACCCAAGAAGAAGAAGATGACAAAAGCCAGGATTGAGCGTTTCCGTGCCCGTCGAGTCAAGGCTAATGCCAGAGAGCGAACACGCATGCATGGACTCAATGATGCCCTGGACAACCTACGGCGAGTCATGCCATGTTACTCCAAGACACAGAAATTGTCCAAGATCGAGACCTTGCGACTGGCGCGCAACTACATCTGGGCATTATCTGAGGTTCTTGAGAGTGGCCAGTCACCAGAGAGTCATGGTTTTCTGGAGATGCTCTGCAAAGGGCTTTCTCAGCCAACCAGCAACCTGGTAGCTGGCTGTCTTCAGCTGGGACCTTCAGCCATGCTGCTGAGTAAACTGGATGAGAATAATGTACCCTTGGAAGCAGTGAGTGCTCAGCAGGCACATGCTTTGAGCTTCCCATCACCTGGTCTTCCCAGCCCTCCCTACGGCTCACTGGAGGCCTCTCATCTTCTTCACCTCAAGGGGTTCAAAGGAGCGACATATGAGAATCACTCACCCAATGAGTGTAGCAATGGTACGCCACCTTACGACGGCCCTCTCACTCCACCTCTTAGCATCAGCGGCAACTTCGCCCTCAAGCAAGAGCCTGACGCTGAGAGGAACTACAATCCACACAATCCCGCACACCCTGCCCACTATCTGGCTTCTCACCACTACCCAGCATCCTCCATAGCTGGATTGCCTCAGGGCCATGCACTGTTCCCCGGATCCCGTTATGAGCTACCTTTAGACATCGCTTTTGAGTCATTTGCTGCACCACATATTGTAAGCTCACAGATGGGCACCATTTACAACGAATGAACAGCCATCACAGACTGTCACAGACCTCAGAACATACATCCAGATTTAAAACACATGCAAGGAGGCAGGTTGAAAAAACACACACGCTATACAGTGAGAAAACTGTAGCCTGCCTGAAACAGGAGCATTGCAGAGATACTTACTTTGATTAATTTATTCTTGCATTTGTAGTCACTGATTTGGCTTACTGTATGACTTCTTCTGGATTTTCTTCTTGCATACTTCCATACTATTTTGACCTTAACTCCTCTCCCTAGATAGAGAGGTCCTTTATGCATATACTGTACTGTAAAAGCTATAAACCCCTCTCCTCCATAAACTTCTATTTTTCTAAAGCTTTTATCTTTTACATTCTGCGCAAAATCCTATTTTGATAAACACCCTCTAAAAGCAATACATTTTGCCACAAAGACATACAAATGCATTTATTTATAGCTGTATTTAATATTTATTTTGACTGTGTGATTTTTATAGAAACTGTCTGCACTGGGTTATCATGTTGTTACCATTCCTCATGAAGTATTTAATTTATTTATTGGAGTATTTAGCTTTTTTTTTTGGTATGTATGTATTTTGTGCCACTTCCACTGTATTTGTCAGTTCACAAAATGTTTTGTAAATATCTATTTCGCACTTAAAAAAATAAATATTCTTATATTATATACAAATAATTATGATCATCCATTTTATTTTCATTTTTACTATTTTTTTATACAGTCAAAAAAAAAGAAGAAAAAAATAGTATGTTAGTTGCATGGTCAAGGCATTTCACTGGATATCACAGTTTCTCCCCCCTATTATTATTATTATTATTATTATTATTATTATTATTATTATTACTTTTATTATATAGAAAATAAACATTGACTACCTAATTCATTAATTAAGTATGTAAACATTAACATTCAATTGAATATGCCTTTTCCCCCATAACATTCACAGGGGAGTGTTAGTGTACAGACAGTTAAAAACATAATTTTTTTTTTTTGCATTTGGTCTCCACTATAGCTGGATTATCTGCATTTGGTCCTCACACCAATAATATTGATGCAAAGATGATAATCCTTTATAAGGACCAAATGTCCTCATATTGAAAGTAATACAAGAGAAACATATAAAATGTAGAGATTATGAAATCCACTTTAGCATGAGGCTCAGCGACCAAAATCTTAGTAGCTGAGTGTGTTGTTTTAAAGGACCAAGCAGTAAGCCAGGTCACGCTGGCCTCAGGGAGCCATGGGAACTCAGGCCCTGAAGAACAGGTGACTGTGTCACAGAGACAGTTTTCATTCTTACTTTGACTTTCACAGCATCATAGGTCAAAGTAATAAAAATGCAATGCAAGATAATTATTATATAGTCTTTCTCACTCCATTTTTGCAACTAAAAGGTTCTCTAACAAATCTCATGTGTTATTGAGATAAATAACAAGAGAAATATAAAATTTAATAGAAAGACTTTCTAGGAATGTTTCCTAGAATCACCCATTTGAGGTGCACAAATACAGAGAAATAAATGAACTCATTCATTTATCACCCCACCGTTGCAGCACCACACAAGGTAAATAGTAGCATTTGTAATTTTAATAATGGATTCCGTTAATATTTACTATTGCCGAGGAATCCCAGGGTTTTGAGTTTAATAAACTCTGATTCATGAGAATACAAATCCTGATACTAAGGTATGTTACATAGCACCACAATTCTGCTCTTCCACAACTGTTTCTCTCTCTCTCTCTTTCTTTTTGGCCACACATTTATATCACTGCAGTCAAGCCAAGAGCCATTGACTGTGTGCAGCTTTGTGCTGATATTGGTCAACATGGAGGTTCTTCAACAAAGAAGGGTAATGGAGTGTGAAGGTGGTTTAGAAAAGCAGTGGAACAAGTGTTTGTGTGTGTGAGAGAGTGAGTGTGTGTTACTGTGTGTTAGTGTGCATGCATTATTTATTTGAGGCATTTCCAAAAGAAGGGCAGGCTGTTGTGCATGAAGTGGAGCCCGTTCACAGACATCTCTATAGGTTTGTCTTTTCCAGCCCCGGCACGGCCAGAGAAGTGAAGGAGGAGAAAAAGAAAAAAAAAGAAAAAGGAGTGATTGTTTTTTAGCGGGCGCCACTGGTCCATTGTAAGTGCAGACTGTTCTTTCTCTTGACCTTCGACCTGCATTGTCGTGAAGCCGCTCGTTCGGGGAGCTGAGACAGCTGGGAGAGCTGCGGGGGGGGCTGACAGACAGCTGAGGCACAGAGAGTGAGAGAGAGAGAGAGAGAGAGAGAGAGAGAGAGAGAGAGAGATGTTGGATGCAGTATGCAAAACAGGGAGGTAAATGAATTCTGGTCCAAGTCCTCTTTTCTTTTCAGCAGCTCAGTTTCCTCTCATCCCCAGCACTGAAGACATAACTCCACACAGTCACAGATGGAAAGAGGCAGACAGGTGTGCAAAGAGACATGAAGAAGGGGGTACAAAGCAAGGCTAACTAGCTAATAGTTACGTAACATGACTACCTACTGTAGATAAGTGTGATTTGATTTCCTTTTAGTGGGAATGTTTCAGTTTATAAAAATGCATATAGAATGGTTTGGTTAAATAATAATAATAATAATAATAATAATAATAATAATAATAATAATAATAAAAATCAAGCACTGATTCATTCATTCAGAACTTCAGCACACCATTCTAAAAACTGATGTTCCAGACCAAAAATGTAAAAAAACAGAAATTCTGATCTTTTTAAAATGATTCATGAAATTAGCAGCACATACAGTAATAAATTAGCTGCTTTTTTTTTAAAGTAAAACATGTTCTTCCTGGGCTTGGCAGGTTTCCTTCATGTACCCCGGTTTCCTCCCACAGTCCAAAGACATGCAGTCTAGTCTATGATGGCTATTATCATAGTATGTTTGCGTGTTTGTGTGTAGTCGTGCTCTGTGATGGGTTGGCGTCCAGAGTGATTTCATTTCATTTAATTTCAGATTAACCTCAAGTGTTGGTTTATTTACTGTGCATGAAGCAAAACAATCCGAAACACTGTGATTGGGCCATACATTAAAAGGAGATATAACAGTGTAAGGCTAAACAGCTAAAAGTAGCAGAATCAGTAAAATAATTAATTAATGGAGTTCTAATATCCTTCAGGGCAGCATTGTGGCTTAGTGGTTATTACTGGTGATTTGCACCTTTAGGTTGCGGGTTTGAATCTCACTTCAAGTCTGTGTGCATGCAGTTTGCATGTTGTCCCTGTGCTTGGTGGGTCTAATCCAGCTTCCTCCTCCTGATTTGTTTTCAAATTGCCTGTAGTCTGTGATTGTGTGCTTGTGCCTCGCAATGGGTTCACGCCCTACCCAAAGTGCATCCTGCAATGTGCCCCAAGTTACCTACACAGGATAAAGGTAATGGATGGATTTTCTTTTAAGTTATTTTAATTCAAAGTACAGTGATTGGTCAGATTAAAAAACATTAATTTTACAGTAGCTTACTGTTCCTTTTGCACATTCTTTTGCCTAAGGCATGCTATATAATATATATATATATAAATTATGAAAATTTTTTGGAAGGCATTTTGCTGAAAATAAATAAATAAATGAAAAAGTGGTATTTACCCTATGTACTGTATGGAGATGCTTGGCACAACCTGCATTCAGTTATTCTTTCATGCATTTCATCATTGTTTACACTTAATTTAATTTATTTTAAATTAAACAACAATAAAAACGATCTTGAACTATGTAGAGTGTGATCCTGTGATCCAGTACCTAGTATTAACATAATGAAATCACATTATTAAATCTTACAAGGAGACTGGGAATCATGTGGTGGAGTGTATAAATGAAATGTAAGAGATAAATTAATGTTATATAGTGTATTTCTTTTGTGTGGATCTGATATACAGATCTGAATTAAGTAAATTCAATGAATTTGCAGTTTTTATTTCTCACCTTATTAGGAGAAATAATCTAAAATCCTGTTAATAACATAAAATAAATACACAACATTCTGACCGTTTTTTCGAACTACGCATTACATAAAGTAGTCATAATGGTCAGAAAAGACTTAATGAACTTTGTTTAATGAAACTTAATTGTTTAATCTTAGAAGAAGGATGACACTGGTCTTTTGAGATAAATAAGTGAGTTGAAATAATGGTCACATAGTAATGATGTTGGCTTTGAGATATAGTATGTTATATATATAATATATATACACACAACACATTTTTGTTCAAATGTTTATATATATGTTTTCATCTCTGAAATGCATTTACCACAAGACATTCTAATTTATACAGCATTTTTAAAAAGTCTTTTCATATTCAAAGACAAAGGAGCAGTGGCATGTGTGGCTCTCTCACCGGAGTAGATGGAGAAGGTTGAGAGTGATCAGCTGCTCTCTGACTGTGCTGACACAAGCGCTCAAAAGCTATGGGAACTGAAACGTGTTGCGCTGACTGAGTCGCTGCCCTGTGGCTCTGTCCCTGGGGAGCTGCTGCCATCACTGTGACCTCTGCCTGCAGCACCACATCTCTCACAGTTCACATAGTTTTGGATAGAAGAGGATGGAGAATGTACTAATGTGCGACCAGTTTTGAAAAAAACAAAGTCCGAACAAAAACAATAAATGCCGAAAATAAATGTGAAAATTATATGCTATGGTCATTCCAGTCATCCCAGTCATGAGACTACTACTCGAAAGAACATCTATATGTTCCACCATAACACCAACTTGGTGAATACCTTTTGGAAGAATGGTGTTTCAGAAATATAGTACAGTATGAGAATGGTGCAAAAACATGTTCCTCATATTAAAGTAAATTAAATGAAAATATAGTTGCAAGCGCCTCCGAGTGGTGCAGTGGTAAAAGCGCTCACCCTATCATCCTGAGATCGCTAGTTCGAATCCCGGATGGTGCTGTAACCTCTCGCAGCCGGAGGTCTAGAGAGATCTGATTGGCCAAGCTCTCTCAGAGGTGAGGGATGAGAGGTACTTAGTGCTCCCACATTAATCACGGCTCTACAGCCAGTCAGGGGCGTCTGTGAGCAATGGAGGGAGCGGATAGCGCTGTCCCCCGAGTGTGTTACGTCGCCCCCAATGGTGCGCGAGCGAGCAGTTCGAAAAAAGATGCGGTTGACTGGCGTCACGTGGTTCGGAGGAAACACGTGATAGTCTTCGGCTGAGTGGTAGTAGTAGCCTTAATGTGGGAGCCCCCTAGTGACGGGGAGGAATTGGACACGACTAAATTAGGGAGAAAATCGGGGAAAAATCCCCCCCCCCCCCCCAAAAAAAAAAAATATATATATATAGTTGCAAGCAACGATGACAGGCCCAAGCACCCTGCGCCATCACCACCCGGTTGCACCCCACATCCTGCAACGTCATACACTATAGAGGGCTAATATCAGTTTGGGCATTAAATATTTGTTGAGTGCGTTAGTGTGTGTTTGTGTGAGAAAAAGAGTGAGGGAGAGAGGTGTGTGTGCATGTGAGTGTTAACATTTGTAATGTGTGTGTATGTATGTGTGTGATGTATGGGTGAGTGTGTGTGTGTGTGTGTGCGAGTGTTAACATTTGTAATGTGTGTGTATATATGTGTACATGTGTGTGATGTATGAGTGTGTTTGTGCATGTGTGTTTGAGTGTTAACATTTGTGATGTGTACGTGTGTTCAATAGGCAACAGATGCTGGAATAAAAGCCTCAGACTCTGATGTTCTTCAATATAATGTCACTCAATATAATGCCACACAGAAAGTTATTAATAATTTTTCGGTGTAAGTTGAAGACATTATCCCGGCTGACCCGTTTGAGATATCAAAAATTGCTCCGCAATTTAGCATCCTCAATGTCTTTAGATCACATTGGCCTGTTTTGGTGACGATCGTATAAATTCCCTAGGAGGAGTATATAAAAATTCATCGGGTGTGTTTTTGCGAACGACCCAAAATAACCGGCCTTCTGTTGAGTTGAGCCCAGGACATGCAGCGCATACAGGACATTGTTCGGTTCGATGAGCTCTAAATGTGTACCGAGTTTCGTGTGCCTACGTGAAAGTGTGTATGAGCTAGGGAGCAAAATCTCTTGTGAGGGCCCCCGAGGCCCTTGAGCTACGCCCGTGGCCCAGACTCCCAGGCATCCGAATGGCAGCAGATTCCAACCTGTCTGACAGTTTTTGAACATGTTAAGACCCCTGTAATGTCCAAAAGGGTGGGAAAAAAATCCTTAGGAAAACAAAAGGGTCCTGCGCACCTTAATATAGTTGCAAGCAACAATGAGCGGGCCCAAGCACCCTGTGCTATCGCCACCCTGTGCACACTTCACACTATGACGTTATAGGGCTGATGTCAGCTTGGGTCCTAAATATTTTTCATGTCAACTGTGTGTGTGTGAGAGTGTTAACATTTATGATGTGTGTGTATGTGCGCATGATTGTGTGTGTGTGAGAGAGAGAAATGTGTGTCCAACTGTTAACATTTGTGATGTGTACGTGTGTACAATAGGCCACAGACGGAAAAAGTCACTGAATATAATGCCACACAGAAATTATTAAACACTTTTCAGCGTAGGTTTAAGGCATCATCTTGGCTGACCAAAGGTATCAAAAATCCCTCTACAATTTTGCATCCTTAATGTCTTTAGATCACATCGGCCCAGTTTAGTGGTGATTTGTATAAATTCCCTAGGAGGAGTATATCACAATCCATCGGGTGCATTTTGTCAAACGCCCCAAAAAAACTTTCTGTTGAGTTGAGCCCATGACATGCAGTGCGAAAGTTGTTTGGCTCAATGAGCTCTAAATGTCTATCGAGTTTCCTGTGCAAATGTTTATGACCTATGCAGCAAAATCTTGTGTGGGGGCCCCTGTGGGCCCCAGGCCACGCGACTCTCAGGCATACTAATAGCAGCATATTCCAACCTGTCTGCCAATTTTCATGAGTTTTTAAGCATGTTAAGGCCCCCAAAAGCCCAAAAGGGTGGGGGAAAAATCCTTAGGAAAACAAGAGGGGCTGAATCTGCTGCCTAGTGCTTGGGCCCTAATTATGTAGATTAATTAAAGCAATGGTAAAAAAATGTTTTACTATGACTGCTTGCCTAAAGTTACAATTTAAAAATGTTTTGTTTGTGTTCCAACCACTCAGCATTCAGCATTAAACCGTTAATCATTCCTCTGAAACTGGTTACTATAGGGACTAGACTGAAAATGAGAGCCAAAAACTTCTTCAGGAAGCCTTGAGAGCTATTCCTCAAGTCTACATTTAAAGGGCCAATGCTTTATACACTTCACCTTACATGCTTAAAATACTTCATATTCTTGTTTTTTAAAAATATATTTTAATTATCCATTACAGAACAAATTTGAGTTGTTGGTCTTTCGGCTGCTCCCATTTAAGGGCGCCACAGCAGACCATCCGATTCGCTCAACTTGTTTTACACTGGATGCTCTACCTGACACAGCCCTCCCTTTCTATCCAGCCATGGGACCTGCACAACATCCAGTGGCTGGGGTTTGGGCATTGGCTGGGAATGGAACGCAGGCCTTCCAAATGGCAGGCGAGAAACATACTGTACCACTGAGTCACCAATACAGTACCAATACAGTGCAGTATTAATTGCCTTATTAACTCCTGTCTGTTCGTCCGTTGGATCAGTTGCAACTTAATGTTCTTGTTGGACAAAAACATAAACTGTGAAAGTTTGCACCCAAATATTAATGAAGAATTACCAATAGTTGTTTTTTTACTCTTAACTTTAAATTTAAAATTTATTTATTTTAACTAGCTTTTAGTTTATTAAAGGATAATATATAGGACATAATAGGATTAATTTAAGTCTCTTTAAGGTCTTCACAGGAACCTTATACAGGAACCTTAATTATCCCCCACTCCACATATATGTAATATTTAATGTTGAGAACAAAATATTTGAACTCAATTAATTTTCTATGACTTTACATTCCTATCACCGTCCCATACCAGAACAAACTAACAAATGTGCAGTTATTTGGTTTATGCACTAAAAAGACATTTCAGATGGCATAATGTCCTCAGGAAGCCTGGAGTCTTTTTTGGCTAAAAAAAAAAAAAGTAAAAGAGAGATGAAGAACAAGTGATTGGACATTAAAGTGCAGCCTCGAACCTCTCTCTCTTTTTCTCCCTCGCCTTTTTTGTCTCTCTGTGGCACTAATCCACTGGGCAAACAACACGAACTCCCAGTAAATGAAAGGTCCTGATCCACAGGGGCGAGATGAGGGATAAAGCATCGTGATTAAGATTGTATTAATGGGGCCATAGGAGGCTGGAAGGCTTTAATCAGTGGTTGTGCTGCCTTAATCCCTTGCCTTTAAGCTGCTGCTAACACTGTGATCCTCCCTCCTCCTCGGTCACTCACACTCCCACACGCTCTCGAAAAAAAGGACGGCCAAGGTGCCAGAGCAGGAGCCCAGTGAAATCGAGATGGAGCGAGTGAGACCCCGGGAGCAGCTGCAAGGAGAAATGAGGGAGATGTGGGGCCCGAGGGAAGAAGAGCTTTGGGAAAGGAAAGACAAAGAGAGGCAGAAATAAAAGAATAAGTTGGAGTGACAGGGAAAGAACAAAAAAAAAAAAAACGACAAAGGATGCAATAAAGATTCACATCCATGTCACATTTATTCACGTTTTCAATAATGTATTTTTCTTCCTCACAAATAAGTAAAGAATATCTAATAAAGTCATAAAGGTAAGGCAGAGGAAGCGGCATAATAGTTTTTACTAAGGAAAATTTTCAGTCAAGTGTTAGATAAGAATAAAGGCTAGGCATTGCAGAGTGATATTGTGAGGTGAGGCTACAAGGTTGAGTCCAAGCCGTGAGCCCAGACCCTTGTGAGAGTGCTAGGGTGTCAGAGTTAAAGAGCTTCTAATGGGATGGGGATGCTGTCGTGTTTACCCTGCCTCCCCCCTCTACACGCCCACTGCATTGTGGACGTGGCCCAGCTTTGAGGCTCTACAATGGCTGGAGAGGAGGGACAGATGGATGGAGGCACAAAAAGAAGGCAAGGTAGGAGGGCCGAGCCGTGTGAGAGAGGGAGTCCTCCATCCTGCTCACGCTGCTCACCGTGCAAAGAAATGGAGAAATAAAGAGAAAGAGATGGAAAGGAAAGAAAGAACTAGAAAAGGGGAGGGCAAGAGGTCACAGCGGGATTTGGAGTGCTGTAGATTATAGTCTATAGACACTATGGAATACAGTATCTGGCCAGATTTGGCTTGGAGCAGGCAAAATCGTGAGACTGATGATGAGTTTAGAGTCAATGAGGAAAGTTGATGGATTGGATCTAGACTTTGCTATTAACATATAGGGCGGTTCAAAAGTCTGCATTCATAAGCAAATGTATAAATGACAGCAAATGCTTCAAGTGATGCCCTCTGACTTTGTGGCACTTGTGCATATACTGCGTAGAAGAATGCTGAACATTTCTTATGGTATCACAATTGATGTTATATGCAGAGATGATGTACTTTCAAAGTAAGTAAAAAAGTGATGGCCTACTGACTTCAGATGACCCCAATGAATAATAATAATAATAATAATAATAACAATAATATTAATAATAATAAACAGTGATATAAGGTCTGCTTCTACTCTTATTTCTTTTTAATTTTACTCTTAAATTGAAACCATCTTTAATAAAAAGTGAAAAAAAAAACATATACGAAAAAATATGGATGTATTATGGATCCACACTTTTGGGCCAACCTGCATGATTTGTATTCATCTTATTTGCATATATCTTATGTATATATGCAATGTTAAATCAAGCAGGTTGTTTATAATAAAGGAACACATTAACATGTATGGAGTTTAAACATGGGACATTAGATTGTGCAGACTAACAGAACACCATTATGAGAGTAAAATCTGCTTTTATTTATATAAATAAAAGAAAGGTTTAGTCTGCACATTGGTCAGAAATTGCTCTTTCAGCGATACCTTTCAGTACATTTCATTAGTTGGAGGACCAGAAATTTCTTTCCGTATGCATATCTGTATGTCTGTCCATCCAATTTTGTCACAGCATCACATAAAACTGGCTAGACAGAACTTAAGGAAACTTTGCAAGTCCTTTGGTATTTGCCTGAAGTTAAATCTGCACCATAAATGAAATCAAAATGTTGAGTAGAAGGGACGTTATGAGCAGTTATGTGCCAGATTACATCATCCATCCAGAGCTTTTTTTGACAAATATATTACTTTTCCCCTTGAGGTGGCCGTGGCTATATACATCACTCAACAGCTCAAATCAATGCGATAGTTTACCGCGAAATACACAGAGTATGCAAAAGACGCAACGCCCCTACAAAGCACCAAAATCCTAAAAAAACACAAACCATCTTTGTGATCTTGCGACACAGCATGGCTTACTCCCAAAAAAGGCAAGTATACTATAAAAACTGAACCTTAAAAGATGAATGGGCAGCTCAATGTATGTTTATTCTTCCGGTGGAAAGCTGAAAACCAGTTTGTCTCATATGTTCTGAAACCGTGGTGCTAATAAGATACTATGAGATAAAACACGAGTCAAACATATCCACAGCAATCCGAGGTGAGGACGTGTAAAATAGCCAAACTGAAGCACATTGTTTTGTGCTAAAATCAAATGTTGAGTAAAAGTGATGTTATGAACAGTTATGTGCCGAATTGTATAATTTACTTAAAACGGAGTGTTTTTAGCGTAAACCAGGCGTGAGATGATCAACTTTACAAAATTTTATTGCTTTGTATTAATAAGTTAGGCAGAGAGTTCTGCCGTACAGAAAGACAGGCAAACATGTATGTGGGCTTGAAATAATATCACTGATTACATTAAAGTTGATCTTATTTTTAGCTTTAACCATTTAACTATTTCTGAAAGCTCTTTCAAGCTAGAAAATTTTTTCAGTATGCCGGAGCCATGATGTGACTGCCTGCTTCACGTCTAAACCACTGGCCTCCCAGAAGCTCCTTTTCAAACGTGGAACGACTTGGAGCAAGGTCAGGATTATACAGGTGAGTTCCTTTGTAATGTTTGCACAATTCAAATGTTTTACTGCAGCTAAGAGTCTCGGTTTGCCATGAATGCTTCTCGTACAAACAGATCAATATGAGATTTCAAAGGTGCATGGATAAGGATCGAAGTAGTGTCCATTAAAAACACCTTTATTGCACATGTGGGGGGGAGGGGGGGGACGGGACGGGACGTGGACGACAACAAAAACATAAGAAAAATTTATTGTGAAAAAAAAATCCTATTTAAAAGTAAAAAAGAAAAAGTGTGACACAAAATGTAAAAAAAAAAGAAAAAAGGTTTATGTAACCCTGAAATATTAGACATATTACATCATATCCTCCGTTACATTTTTTTTTTTTTTTAGTTCCTTATGGCATTAAACATGTCTAAAGGCTTCATTGCTAGTCAGTGTTTGAAAAATCGATCTACATTGATGTTGGTCTGGCTGTTAAATAATTAATCAAAGAGAATTTTGGTAAATAATTCAAGTTGTATGTTAAATGCATTAACATGATGAAACAGTTGGCTTTTAGAATGAATGCATATATAGCCTCAATATATTATCCGTACTAAATTTCAAATGTGATCAAAGGTGATATGTTTGTAAAACCAGACTAAAAATGAAGCTCCATTTTGAAAACAAAAAATTGCATAGAAGTAACCTGATATTCACTAACACTTCCTAATACTAAAATTGTCACTTGAACCGAGCTCGTAAATCTGGACACAAGTGCACAGCCTTCGTTCAGCGGCCTCATTTGCTCCTGTGAGTTTAACCCCACACCTCCAGGTGAGGCCCTCATCATTAATTTGCGCCGCATGTAATAAGCCCTGAAAGGCTTTGATTATGGGGTTGGGTGAAGAGGGGGGGGGGGGGGGGGATGCTGAGCGGAGGTGAGGGAGATGGGGAAAGGCCCCTCCAGTGTAAGATGAGGAGAGCTGAGGGACTAGGAGGGAGGTCCCGCACACAGCAACAGATGGGCCCCAATGGTGCTCTCAGGTTGTAAACTTTCTGTTGGGAACATCTGTCCGTTTGTCCATATGCCACTCACTCGCATGACCAAGACGAGTTGCTAACCAGACACTGCTTGAAGCACAGCCACTCAACAAACCCATCTCAGACATTGTTAGCTAGTGCATATTGTTTTGCTTATATGGTGATGAAAATGAATCAGAAGACCAACACTAACAGCCAACACTAATTCCCTGATTAACATACACTCTAAATATTGTACAAATCTCAGCACCTGCTACACATGGCTTGCACTACACTGCATTTCAAACACCAATTTTCTTTTAAAAAATAGTGAATTCCTTATGTTTACATAACTTTTCCTCAAAATATCCTTTTTTTTAATTTTTTTTTTAAAATTATGTGTTGTGTAGTGAGAGAATAAAGTAGCTGATTAAGGCTTTGTATCCAAAGAGCTGCATTACACATCAATCCGGAACAGAGTTAGGGGGAAGGTGGGATAGTGTCTTTAATCCTACCTCCCTCCCAATGCTAACCCACAAACACGCATTTTATTTTACTATTAAATCAAGTGAAACATGTCACAAATATACAGAAAAACAACTTTTTGTACATGTTTAATTTGTTTAACAATGTAAGGTCTATTTCTATTTTTTGTCCATTTCAATCTGCATACAGTACAAACAGCAGGAATCAATAAATAAATGCTACATCTGACACTAGAATATGGAAATAATGAAAAATGTCAAGCAGGACTAATGCAGATCTTATCTGTTTAAATAAGCAATTATTTCCAGGGTCATGTTACTATTCATCAAATTTAAATGCGTCTCAATCTTTAGTATACTGCTATTTTTTTTTGTACTTAAATACCAGCTGTTCTTAGACAGACACCCCTTTAATTATTACATAAAGGAGACAATTTTATCAAATATATAAAGCATTTTAGTAATGATCCATATTAAATCAATATGCATGAGAACATTTGGCTTTTCTCCACCCATAGGATCCATTTTTAATAAAACCGTCATTTTAATTGACAACTCATACCCCATGATTGCTATAGCACTTTGCATGTATAAATAAAGTCGGGCTTGGGTTTCAATTACTAATGCATTTAGAAAGTGTAGAAGCCCTGGCTATGTTTTTCCACAAACCCTTTTGAGATCCATGCTCATATACAGTACAATGCGAATTTGTAAAAGGTTAAGATATGTGAAAATACAATTATACTGTAGTACTCATCCATACATCTATAGTTTATGCTGAAACCATAAGATGTCACTTTTTTCAAAAACACTTGTTAAATCAAGGCAACTAGACACCCAGTAACATGCTCTTGTTTAGAGGTGACCAGGACAACTAGCAGTTCTAGCATGTATAAAAATATCTGCATCATATTAAAATGCCATACTGTGTTGACCAGAAATATGTAATGTTCTACCTTTACATACAAGTGTGCAGTATTAGTTTTGGATGCACCATGTCCCCTTCCTCCTATACACAGTGTCCAAAGTGACAGATGTTGCTGGGGCAACAGTTGGTATTGAGGGGGAGGAGCTTAAGACCATCTGCCCAGGGTCAAGGTTTGGATGAGTGGGGGCTTTAAAAGAAGGGAAAAAATATATAGTGTGGCAAGTTGAGCTAAACAGCTAAAAATGGGGTAAACGTTTCATTTGTTCACTTCTGTTAGACACATACAGGATTTGGTCGGGATTTGTGCGAGTCAGAGCAAATAACTGCTAGGATTCAGGTTCCCCCTGCTCACGCTGACTGGAGCGGTCAAGCAAAGAACCCTGCATGACACTGCCTCCCTGTGGCCTGCTGACACAGAAAATGGTTACATACTTGTGAGCCAAATTAAAGGTGGACAGAACATAATTTATTGATTGACAATTACAGATAAAAAAAACAAAACAAAAAAACTACAAGATATCGAAAAGAATTTTCAAATTTTTGCTGGTGTTTTCCACTTCATCTCGAAAATGCGCAATTTTCATGTGTGCCATTTTCCTCTGAGGGGAGAAAGAAAAAGTTCAAAGTTGTGTTGTCTTTAAGATTAAAAATTAAATTAAATGGTCACTTTTCTTACAATGTAATTCCGAATTCTCCCATGCTCAAGACGGAAAAACTCGATGGCAGTGAGCTCGTCGAAGGGTTTCATCTGTAGGAATCCACAGTCTGGAGAACGTTTAGCATGCTCCGACCTTGAAAAACAAGCACACTTCGGTGATCAAAGTATTCACATTTTGCCTAAAAACAGCACTGTGTGTTAGAAGCGTAGCTGTTTTATTGATTCCTATGCTCAACAAGACCTGAGGCTGGTAATCGTATTAAAATACTGATTAAAATAAAAAGGTAAAATAAAAAGAAGTCCGTGAGGCAGATCGGATCTCTGGCACACATACAGGACATCCCTGCTCTAATTTGTAACACATTTGAAGACAGCAGGGGACGGTAATTTATTTACTGCTAATGAAAGCAGGCGTACCAGGGAACATCTTCTGGCTCCCATCCTTCCAACTCTTTGAGGCAGTAGAAACAGCAGGCAACGTCAGGCTCATTCTCACTAGGACAGTGCACGAAACCTGCCTTGGCCATCTGTAGGGAAAAATAAGAACCGATACAACTCTATAATACTAGTGTAAAGGAAAAAAAAGTATATTTACCAATCATACCTTCAAGGTAAATAATTCTAAAATACATTTTAATTTGTTTGCACTAGGGTTACATACATTTTAATAGGGAGGAGTCAAAATCTCTTCAAATTAAAGACATGCAAAAATATCCAGTACAACCTATACCGGATCAAATGTTGTGAACCATTTTTACCAGGAAAAAAAGGAACAGGGCAGCAGAGGCATAATCATAATAATGTTGCCTCATAGCTCCATGGTGCCTGATTCAAACCCAAGTTGGAGTTGGTCGAGTTTTGCAAATGTTCTCAGTTTCTGCATGGTTTTACATAAGGTTATTCAGTTCTCTCCAAAAGAACAGGCATACAATTTTCCCCGAACTGGGAATGTGTGTGAATAAACGCATGCATATTTGGTGCCCTTGGTTCGACTGGCATCCCCACCCATTGCTCCATGGATAAAATTCCAGATCTTGATGCTGAGCCTTGATCACTCACTAATCATCTATAATGCTTCATCCTGTAGAGTCACTGGGGTCTGGAGCCTATCCCATGAGACTTCCCAGAAAGCACTACTTTGTTGGTCCAACATGGGCAAAATTTTGGTAACCTTTTGTCAGTTGGCCCATTGGTGGTCCAAAGATAGGTTGGTCCATCATTGTTTCAGTAGATAATGGCAAGGTTGGAAATTAAATTATATTGCTTTAGCCAGTGTAGAATGCTCTCAATGATGCCATCACATCAGGAGCTCATATGAGGGTTGGTTACAAAAAAAAAAGAAAAGAAAAAAAAAAGTATATATCTAGTACATAAATAACAGTGAAAGAAATTACATTATATTGCTTTAGCTAGTTAGCATTTGGCAAAAAAAATTCTGGCGATGGTCATTGTCGCAAAGCAGCATTGAGGAGCAACATCGACATTATCTACTGAGCCAACGTTGTGCCAACATGGGGCCGACCTATGTTTGGCCCCACCAACGTGTCAACGGACAAAATGATGTTGGCGCTCCAGCGGTGTGCTATCTGGGTTCGGGCGCAAGGTCAGTTACACCCAGGACGGGACACACGCTACAGGCAATTTGGGAACGCCAGTAATCTGAATGGCTTTGGACTGTGGGAGGAAACCGGAGCACCCAGAGAAAACCTACCAAGCACAGAGAACATGCAAACTCCATGCACAATGACCAGAGGCAGGAATCAAACCCGGAGTCTCGAGGTGCACACAAACTAAGCCACATGGCCTTGATCAGTTTTACTGAATTACTGAACAAAAACCCAGAAACTGTTTTAAGAAATTGATTGTTGTACTGTACATGGAAGATATGAATGAAAGAACAGTATACTCAGGTATTATACGCTACATCAAGAGTTAAAGTTGCACCGTCATACTGTTAGTAAGATTAGAAACGGGCCTGTTTGTTAGCAGTGGTTAACCACAGAGACGTTACCACAAGCACAACACCTGTTAGTTAGAGAGCTAATCAGTGTAGTGTCAGGAGTAAAGATTACAGCACGAAGCCAACTCATTAATACGTTAAGTGAAATAAAATCAGCCCTCAGGACGTTAGTTTAAATGCGGGAATGTTTTATTCACTAGGCTCTGAATAAGCCACGCTGTCTGAACTCACCAGCTCAGGTGTGCACTGACAGTCCTCACGGAAAGGCCAGTCTACAAACGTCTGCAAACGCCTCTCATAGCTGTACATTTGGTCAAAAGCCAGGAATCTGGAAGCAATCACGTCGGAATGAGACATAACGCAAACGTTTATTAAAACAGTAGACACAAAAAAACACACCGGTGGTGAGGGAGGGGAAAAAAAAAGAAAAAGGCTACTACATTTGTGTTGCTGGAAAAGCAGTGAACCAAACAAGGGCGGATTTAATTAAGCAGCCATGATTGTCCATAAGGTTCAGCTGAGGCGAAAATGGCGGTTATTTTATATATTAAAACCGCTAGTTAGGGTCCTTGAACTCGCGGTGGTTTTTTTTTTTTTTTTTTACTATGAAGTATTTATTTATTTATTTATTTATTTATGCTAAATAAATTAACCACAGATTTGTGTGTGTGTGTTACGTTCGTCACAAGTCCTGGTTTGACTTGAACGCCTTTTGTAGAACCAAGAATGCAGACAATATTAGATTAAACAGCGGTAGTAAGCAGTCAGGACACCCGACTGGCGATGCGATGTGTACCGTTAAGCTTTAACTCTAAATGACTCCCGTCGTGAATTAATTTCCACTCGGGTTGTAAATGTCTCTCTCTGCTGGGGACTTTAAGTACTGAACCCACATTAAGATTTTGTTTCCTGTGTGTGTGTGTGTGTGTGTGTTCCTTGTAAACTTTGCATTAACGACTTTAAAAGTCATAACCAACTTGGCACTCTTTCACATGCTGATGGTGGGACTAACCAAACAGAATTATTACAGCAATCGTTTGTGCCGCTTGTTTTTTTTCTTTTGTCTTTACAGCACGGGGAGCTCTTGAAATTGTACAATATTACACTGGTATGATTAAAAATCGTAATGTATAAAACAATATATTTTAACCTTGTTTAAGTTTGCACACTATTTGATATTCAGCTATTAAAAAACAAATGTGCCAGAAAATAGAGCTTATCATAATTTACCAAAGTATATATGTTTTCCCCCCACAAGTAAGATTACAAAGTAACCACCAATTAATGTGCTCTTAAACAGTACTTATTTACATTGAACATTAAACTGAGATTTTTTATTACATTATTTTTCTTGAGGTCTTAATGGCAAGACTACATTTTTTTGGTGGATGGTCTGAGCCAAGAATGAAAGAAAAAATCTCTGTGCAATTTAGTGGTCCTGTTTCAAGGTTCAATGGGGATGTTGTCTTTTCTTCTTATGTTCAACTAAAGCTACGTTTACACTGTCAGTTAAACGTGACCCAATTCCGATTTTTTGCTCCTATGTGACACATATCGGATATTTTCTATGTCCGTGTAAACAGGAAAAAAACGCATGCATTCCGATATTTCGAGATCGGTTTCAGGCCTCCTTCATATGTGGAAATAAATCAGATATAAATCAGATATGTGCTAATGTGATTGTCGTGTAAACAGACAGATCGGATTTTCTGAGGCATTGCGTTCTGTACGTCATTAAAACTTCGACTTCTTTGCGGTTTAATGACGTAATCAGGCACACCGAGGCGCTGCTCATCCCAAACAGATGCGCCAGTGTGCGGTAGCGCACACCTACTGCAAGCCACCAGAGAGCGACCCGACACGTCTTGCACCCAGACGTTCCTCTGAATGGTTGAGGACACAATAAATGAAGCATATGCGCAGGCTGCAATGATGCCCTTTTCCTCCTTCTCCGTTTTGCCAACTTTGCGTATATCGCAGAGCTAGCATCAAGCATATTTCGCCTTCGTCCATCTTGGCTAGTGTGTAGTGCAAGAACCTCCCTTTAAGTATGCGCGATGTTTTAGACGGTATGGCAAGTGTAAACACCTGAATCGGATATGAGTCATAGTTGAAAGAATGTGTAAACAGACGGTCCGAAAAATCAGATATAGGCAACAAATCAGAATTGGGCATCGAGACCTGCAGTGTAAACGGGGTTTAATATGCATATGTATTTTATTACCTATGCATATTAGTTGCACATAGAAAACCTTTTTCATCCATTCATTTTCCTTACTGCTTATCCTGTGTAAGTCCAATGAGGGCGTGGAGCCTAGGGCACATACACTCTTCCAATCATAAACAATGGGAAATTTGGAAACACCAAAACACCTAAACATTAAAACACCCCTCAAGTTACATCACTCACTCACTCTATCACTCATCGTCTATACAGCTTATCCTTTACAGGGTCGCGGGGGGCCTGGAGCATATCCCAGGAAACAATGCAGGGTACACTCTGGTTGGGGTGCTAGTTCATCGCACATACACACTCTCACACGTTCATCCACATGCTACGGGCAATTTAGGAACTCCAATTAGCCTTATCTGCATGTCTTCGAACTGTGGGAGGAAACCAGAGTACCCAGAGGAAACCCACCTAAGCAAGGGGAGAAGATGCGAACTCCATGCACACAGACCCGAGGAAGGAATTGAACCGTAACCCTGGAAGTTCAAGGCTACAATGCTAACCACTTACCCACTGCGCTTCCCAAGTTACAGCATCTCATATCTCACTCAAACTTTTAACCATTTTACTGTACTGCTTCAGTGTTGAAACATTGAATCCAACTTTGTAAGACCTTAGTTTATTAGACCTTCTCCAAGTGATCACAGATGACTTATTTGTGAATAAGTAAACACAACATACAATCTTAGACCCCTATAAAATGACAAATCAACGTTGTAGGCGACGACTACCTGTTCAATTGAATTATACATTAAGAGTTTTCAGCAGTCATGTTTTATGTTGTTTCCATCTTGATGGTAATGACACAAAACAAGCAAGCAAACAAACAAAAAAATCAAAGTTGAATTGTAACAATTGAACTAAATGGAATTTATTTCTAGAAAACTATCAGAACATTACAAGCCAAATGTCTCCCACTGCTGGAGAAATCGAGTACTGCACAAAAGAGAGATTTTGTTTCCGCTGTACGCGTGCTACTCATAAATTTCACGTTTACGACTAGAACTTGAGATTACGACCTGGCACACTTTCAGGTTCTCAGGGTGCTACCAACGAAAACAAAATGAAAGCTGGGCTGTTTTTTGTGACTGCTGTTTTCTTTTATTAGACACACACTGAACACTTCCTAGTTAACGCATTAAAAATACGACATACATCTGTTATCACAGCTCTCAAAGTCAGTAGTGTCACCTACTCTAGTTGGGCAACTGTGTCACTGCAGTGGCAGTCATTTCCAACAGGGTACAGCAAATGACTTGGTCATGACATAATATACGATTATGATCATTTTTAACGATATTAACAATGACGTTGGCTGAAATTGGGTGCTTATGGTTTGCTTTTGCACATTGTAACAGTAGTGCACTTTGTTTTTTAGTTTATTGTTCAATGAACGCAATAAAAAAAAAAATCCAGTCACAATCAGAATAGCGTGTTGTCTCTGGGAGTGGCTGGCAGGTTTATGCTGTTAACTTTTAGAAGCTGTTTTTGTCAGGCAGACATAGAGAAGGCCCGGGACAACCACTGTGTTCTTGTAACTCTATCCCAATCTGCACCCGCCTGCTGAAATGTGCTGACTCGTCCAAAATACAGCCGCGTGCCCTTCTCCAGGAAAGTCATGCATAGTGTCTGGGGAACACCATGTGAATGTATGGGTCGAAAGCTTCCTTAACTTAAGCTTGTATAGAAATATTTCATTGAAACATTTACGGAATCTTGATGGCGTGGCTGTTTCTTTTTTTTTTATGCCCGCTGACCCTCATAAGCGCTTGCCGAGGGGAGTTTACGTCACTTGGTATTCTGTCTAGTGTGTCATATTAGGCATGACATTTGGCACGTTCATTTTGGACCCCTTCTAATCCTTGTTGATGTGTCTTAGATGTTGAGTGTGTGTATTTGAGCATCGGCTGTGCTACTGTAGATGTCATGCTTATTCCTGGTGGCTTGCAACAGCAGGTGGAAACTTTACGGATTTCTGTTTGTTAATAGATAGTAGCGAACTCAGGGTTTGTTTCTCCAGCACATGTGCACTTCTCAAGCCACGTATGAACATGAAAAGTATGAACTGCTATGCATTATAATAACATGGCTTATATTTTAAATGTATTTAATGAATGCATTACACTAGAAAAGTTATCAAAAAAGTTTTACAGCAACTTTGCAGCAATGCTGCACTATTTATTGCATAAAAATTGCAATTGGCCAAAACGTGCTAAAAAGTGTCTAACCTAGGGAAAAAAAAAAATCATATATCACATTTTTCATAAGACTTAATGCTGCTTATCTCCGGATCCATTCTTTTTTATTTTTTTTTTTTTTTGTAAATATGCATTCTTAATTGTCATAAAGATGAAACGTAGCCGATTTAGGTTTCACATGAAAAGACATAAACCTGAAAAAGTGGTACTATTCTAAAATCCTAAACTGTTAAGATATTGCAACATGAATTTGACATGGTTACAGACACTACAGAATTTCTGCTTTTTAAGCGTTTACCAAGAAAATGACTGTAATTTAGGCAACAATTTTTACAGATCATATACTTCTAGAAGGTTACTCCAATTTTAGTATCAATACTGCTGAAAAATGGCCATTTTATATAAAATCATCTTTCCAAAACGGCTGTAGTTAGCAACTTTTAGGGAAGCAAGATTGGTCACTTCCATGTTGCATAAACTTCAAAGGTAGCTTTCTTGGCATAACATAGAATAATAATAATAATAAAATCATCACCAGTATTGTGTTTTGGCTGAATATGGACCTCTGCAGTTATTTAATCACAAAAGGCTGCAACATATTACGGGTAATATACTGTATGCATATTCTGGAATTTATGTAGAGTTTGTAGTATATATATATATACACACACACACACACAGTATATATACTGTATATATACTGTATATGTACTACAAACTCTACATAAATAGTAAATTATACATAGTACAGTATATTATACATAGTATTATAAACAATATATTTATTTATTCTTTTGAGGTGATAAATAAATATTGGCAAACATTCTGTACAAGAGATCATTTGTGCTCATTAGCCTGCAGTTAGCTTAGATAAATATGTTTAAATACAATGCAGTACATATAATATCTGCATATCATAGTTTAAATCGCAATCACAACATGTTTTTATTATTCATCTTTTTATCCAATTGTGCAGACATAATATTACAAAACATTTATAAATATAGTTGGCTAAATTTAGGCATAAGAAGTTGGCAGAGTGTGTTGCCATCTCACAGCTCCAGAGTCCTGTGTTTGATCCTGAGCTCAGGTTACTGTCAGTGTGGCATTTCACAAGATCTCCCGATGTTCATGTTTGGGTTTCCTCTGGGTTCTCCAGTTTCCTCCTACCATCCAAAAAAACAAGCAGGTTTGCAAATCAGCTGTGCTAGAAGTGTGAATGAGTACCCTGACCGGAATAAAGCGTGTCTATGGTTAAACATAATGCACTACGTAAACTAGGGCTGAAGGTGTTTTACATTGATGCTACAATATAATGTATTTCAGATACAACTTCTGATCCATTTTGCTAACAATTTATAAAAACAGTTATCTAGCTATGAACTTTAATGGCTCTCTATAAATGTATACTGTACCAATATGTTTAGTGAGTGTATTATAACATTAAACGTGTTCGTAGGTCATTATATTTATAATGCTGTCTTGGCTCTTTTAGGGCGCTGAGAGGGTAATCAAGAGACGATATGATTTGAGAAGAAAGATTAAAACCTGTGTAGGCACTGCAGGGGTGTTATGTCTCCTCTGCTCAAATTATGTTTCTTGGCCTCCATGTGCTGTATGTCTCTGTGTATATCTCTTATATCATTGACACTTGACTCTCGCACGTCGCCTTGCTCTCTCACCCTATCACTTGCTCCCTATCTATCTCTCGCTCCTCCTCTTCCCTACAGGCACAGTTGTCCTCACTTATTAAGGTTCTGCTGTGATTAGCTTCAGGAATCTCTTGCACTTGTTCTGTATTCTCAGTGTGGTGAGATCAAGAGGAGGGCCAAAGGGAGGGACGCGAGGGGGCGATGTGTTTGCTTGCTTCTTTTTTTCCCCCCTTTCACCGCATGGCCTGTGCCTCTGCAAACATAACCTGCTGTGTCCAAGACGGAGCCAGGCTTTCCCTTGAAGGTAACTCCTAAGAACCATCCTATGCTTCTGTTATAGCCCTTGATCAGGGTGCTGGAAGATATCTTTGGGAATCAGCTTTGTTCATGACAGAAAGGACTTTGGACTTTAACACCAAATTTGCTGCAGATGTGATAAAGAGGGAAGGAAGAAGCAGAGGAAGAGAGTTTAATGTGGGGCTCAGGTAAGGACATCCATTTATTCCCAGCAAAGGTAGGCCTGTATAAGTTTTTTTTTTTTTTTTTTTTTTGCTGTTTACTACTAAAGGGGGAAAAATCTATTTTGACATAGCAAATTAAATGTTTAGCATTGCAAATAAAATTTTAAGGCATGAAATATGATTTAGAAGTGTGGTTTAAATTACATGTATGATTGAAACACAATTGTTAAGTGATTCGTTATTCCTAACAGTCCTGCACTTGGCTCATTTACAGTATGTTCCTCAAACACATGCTAAAACTAAATTATTTTTAGAAGTGTTGATGTGATGATGCAAGCTATACATCATGCAAGACATAAACAGATAGTAGGTAACATGATAGATATTATGAGTTTACAGCACTCGCTGTCCTGTGGCCTGAACAAATCCATCTCTGACCTGGATTACCATCAGCGAGCAGCATTTTGTGGAAGGTTGCTTCCGTTTTTTTTTTTTTTTTTCCTTAATACCCTTAGCACATTAACCTCATAACTAACTGTTTGGCTGGGTAATGGCACACTGTGTTTGACCCAAGAGGTCATTAAAGGTTATTAAACTGATGAGCAGATACATTTATGGCTGTTTAATACTGGACATAAATTGACTCATAATAATAAATTATCTTAGTCCATGCTAGTTTGGCCCATATATTGTTAGATTTTTTTATGGACTTTATATGACTATGGAAGACATATTTTCAATGTCTTTTAAAATACATAAAATGTTGATTATTTTTACATCTAAGACTTTGATTATTTTCTCAAAATAAAATAGCAATAACAACAACAACAAAAATAAATAAATAAAATGCATAATTAATTAATTATATGCTTTTATATCTGTTGCCAGTAATTAATACAGTCTTATGGTACATGTGTGTGTGTGTGTGTGTGTGTGTGTGTGTGTGTGTGTGTGTGTGTGTGTGTCTCTCCATAATGCAATCTACTGTAGCTCATAGAAATTAATAGTCTTTTGAGGCATGAGGAGTTCCTCTGTCTTTGGCCAAAGGTGTGAAATTAGTGTCTGTGTGTGAGAGAGTGACAGTCAACATCAACATACTCCCCACAGACAGACCTAGCAGAGACACTTTCGAAGGCTGTGGAACTAAATTTCATGTGACTTTCACATCATGATAATATAAAACCTAATTCAGTTTTCCAATTTCTTGCAGAGGAAATGTGCATACCATATCTATCCGTTCCTGATCAATATTCTAATTTTAGTGTGATCATGCACCACCATGCAAACTGATCCTCATGTGCCAGACATACTGACTCTGTGCTTTTCAAGGGCAAAATGAAGACAATAGCAAATTTCTCCAAAAAAATTAAAAATAATAAAAATCTGGCATATCACAGAGGAATGTTTTATAGGCAATTAAGCATTAATATGTCAAATGATTATAAAATTCACATTTTTATTCGTCACACACACATCCAGATACAGTATGATATGCAGTGAAATGTTTACAATGCTTATTATACTTTTGTATTATACAGTGCTATACAAATAAAATAGAATAGAATAGAATAGAATTTGTATTACGTGTTTCATGAAAAAAAAAACGTATGAGAAAAATTAACAAAATTAATTAACCAAATTGTTTATTTATTTATTTTTTATTCCAAATCTGTTAATGCATTGATTTACTGTTTCGATTAGCTAGTTAGGTTATTTTTTATTTCTTGGCCAGGATAAATAGCAGAATTTATTGAAGAATAACAGGCAGCGAACCAGCATTGTATCAAAATAAGTATAAAAAGTCTTAGTTATAATATCATGGGTTGCCTCACATTCAATACATGTAACCGAGCTGTTTACTCAGTAACCCATCTTACAAGCCAACATTGCATTATCCCTAAAAACATATACTGTTACGCATTTTCTCCAATGGAAACTTTTGCAATTTCACACATTTACATTCTGCCGATGGATGGGGATAGCGCTGGGCCGCTCCTCTGACCTTTTAGTGCAGACTCTAAATTCACCATATCTATGCCAGAACACAGGGTACTGCTGATCGACCAGTGATGCATGCAGGAGCACACTGAACATACACTAGGCCTTTTGACTGAAAGAATCCAGACTAGTCGCTTCACGACTGAGAGATAAAGACGAGAACTAGAAGGCACTTGTGAAATGTACATCACATGCATGAGCAGTGTATAGCTGAGGCATTCTGTTGAAAATTTGGTCCAGTTACAGAAAATTCCTTGTTGATAGAGGTTTGGCTGGATGACAAGACTAGTTACCTTATCGCTTAACCACTGGTGATTGGTTCACAGCTACAGTATAAACAAGACAGGTCAATTTGATTAAAGGCATGTACTCGTGGAGCAGAGAACAAACAAAACGTCTCAGCCTTTTTATCTTTAAAAGTTATTATCAAATGTAGGAAGACATTTTTATCTTGGACACACGAATTAAGCAAAAACGTGGGAACCAAATGTACCTCATGATTTAACATATTGTATCCACTGTGCATCCATTAACACATAAAATGGGGAATAAATTGTATTTAGTGGACAAATTAAATAACATGTAAGAACAAATAGTTTTTCGTGTGCAGAATTTGACCAAAAATATTTGTGTATTGGGTGCACAAATTAACCAGAAAAACATAGGAAAAGAATTTACACAAATTAACCCAAAATTGTGGACAAATGAACCAAAAGGTTAAAACATATTATACTCTGTGTGCAAGATATAACCAAAACGTAGGAATAAATAGTAATTAATGTGAATTAATAAAAATAAATAAAGAAACAAATAAATAAAAAAAACAACAACAACAGATGATCATGGGAACAAATTGTATCATGTGCATACATTAACTTCTTGGTTAAACTATTTGTATATATATATATATATATATATTTTTTTTTTTTTACAAATTTTATCTTCTGTAGGTGGCACGGAGGCATAGTGGTTAGCACTGTCAGGTTGCACCTTGAGGTTCTGGGGTCAATTCCCACCTCCGGCCTCTGTGCATGGAGTTCGCATGTTCTCCCCGTGCTTGACGTGTTTCTTCCGGGGACTCCGGTTTCCTCCCACAGTCCAAAGACTTGCACATTAGGTCAATTAGCGTTTCCAAATTGCTTGTAGTATGTGAATGAAAGTATGAGTGAATATATGTGTGTTCACCCCGCGATGGATTGAGTGAGCGAGTGCACAAATGAACCAAAATATAGAAGCATTTCTAAATCTTCAATGAATGCATGAATTGTATCTTGTACAGTACATCTACTTGTATAAATATTTCACACCAGTAAACCAAGTCTCTTGTGCACAAGTAAACTAATATGTGAGAACAAATTGTATATCATGTGCACAAATGAACCAATAAGTGGGAATAAATTGTATCTTGTGCAAAAAAAAAAATGCACACAAATTGGACAAAAAAATATGATATAATATTCAGGTTTTTGTTCGTCACTAATCACACCAGACAGCATAAGAAAGTAAAGGGAACATGTTTAATTCATTTCTTAATGAGCTGCCTTAAGCTACATAATTTGCATAAATACATAAACCACAACAGCAGAGTTGTTGAACCACAGACGTTTTTTTTTTTTTTCATATGTTGTTCACTTCTGCTACAGGAGATGTCGAGTGCTTTATTGGATTTATACTTCATTAAATACTTCACTGGGTCCGCATCAGGATGACGGTCTGCAGTTGATGATTCTTGGTCACCGTAGTTTAATCAGATTCTTTCTTAATTCTTAAGTTTTTTTTTAATGATAATTGAATGATAACTGTTAGACAGAACACTATACATGATAGTGACCGTGTACTTATGTTGCAAGTGAAAACAGCAGCCAAAATAGTTCACATGTGACTTAGAAATAGGGTTTTACAGTTTGGCCTTCCTTTCCATGCCATTTGTTGACGGTCTTGTCTAGCACATGCATGTGATATCTGACATTCCTAACACTACCTTTATCTTCTATGAAATAAAATGGTATTTTAACATTTGGTGGTTGAATTTGCCTAGCTAAAAAGCTCAGTACTGCGCTAATAAATCTTCCAAAAGAATGTCGAGCGAGTGAGAGAGAGAGAGAGAGAGAGAGAGAGAGAACGAGAGCCAGACAGGGTAATAATAATGATGGACATGGTGATGAAAGACGTGTCAGTGGATTTAAACAGGCCTCAATCCCTAGAAATAAAATAATGTATCCAGTTTCCGGATGACAGTCTAAACCAGTGCCCATGTTTAATCTTCCATACTGGCGTTTAAATCCTGCTATACACACAGAAGCAGACCAGACAGGGAAGCTTCCTAGAGCTACCCCAAATCCTCTGGCTTTCTTCCATGGCACGTTCCAGTTTGTCTCAGTGTTGTGGTAGCACCAGCTCTTCAAAACCTGCTACTGTATAGCTGCCTGAAGGTTTGGTTAAGTGTAAGGTGTCACAGTACTAATCCAAGTGATGTACTGTAGCACCAGTTTTGTGGTTTCTGTAAAAATTATTAAAGCTGAGGAGGGGGAGTTCATAGAGAGTATCTGTATAAACGTAGGTGATTACGGATCCTTATTTGGTAGACGCCAATTGAGTTAGACAACAGTGTCGTCAAATATAATTTTTTATAAACATTAAGAGCCATCCATCTATTTGCTAAATAACCTACACTGTGTGGCAGGTTGGAGGAAACCAGGAGCCTTTGCACTAAACTGGGTACACTCTGGACAGAGTGCCAATCTACTGCAGGGCACGAGCACACACACACACACACACACACACACACACACACACACACGCACACACACACACACACACACACACACACACACACACACACACACACACACACACACACACACACACACACACACCGGTCAATATGGGGCGCAGGGGCGCCACCCCTTAAAGTTAGTCAGAGAAGAATGCTACTTTAACATGTAACTATTTAACATAATAATAATTTATTTTAATAATGAAATAAAGTCATTTAGTCACAATATTTCACTGTATTTCTTAATATAATTAATTAGCAATTTTAAAAAATCTAAACTGTATTACGTTCATTTGTGTTCGTGTACGCGGGGCGCCGGACAAACGAGTGTCTATGTAGGCGCGTAAATTTTTGAAAAGCATGTGACCTGAGGCTGAGCTCTGATTGGATTTTGTCAAATCATCCTTGGGGCGCATCACTGTGCGCCCCAAACCCTCCCACTTTTGTTCTTAGCGAATCAATATTGTTTTTAAATATTTGGGCTCATGTGATTGGACCATTCTCAACGAGGCTTTTCCAGCACTTCTGACGGGACTTTATTTTTTACTAGTAGTAATGATGCGCAATCACCTGATAAATGGCTCTTTACAGGCGAGTATTAAAAGTTTGATTTTTATTTTGTTTGCGCCCCCCAATTTTTTTTTTTTGTTGCACCAGCCACCACTGACACACACACACACACACACACACACACACACACACACACACACACACACACACACACACACACACACACACACACACAATTACCCTAATCTGCATGCCTTTGGACTGTGGGAGAAAACTGTAGTACCCAGAGGAAACCAAGCACTGGGAGAACATGCAAACTCCATGCACACAGACCCGAGGCGGGAATCGAACCGGAACCCCGGAGGTGCAAGGCGACACTGCTAACCACTAAGACATGTTTAATATCCCTAAATGAAAAATTATGATATATGATTATTAGATTGCATATTATTATTTTAGGGACTTGTACTGTACGGCAGATCCAGCACACTTTCAAAGTATAAACATAAATAGGTTTTAGATAGAGGATGTTGCATTTTAAAATTTAGGAGAGAAGAAAAAAAGAGAGAGAGTCTGGTGAGAAAAGAACATTTTATCGCTGATATGATAATGGGAACGACAATATATGCAAAACTTTGAAGAATATTTTAAATGTGGTCCACAACATTAACTTTTAACACATAAAAACCTAACATCATTTATTAATTAGTAAGCAAATTGCTTTGTTCAACATCAGGATGGTACCAGTAACTCCACTTTATTATAAGCACCATTGTCATTATTACTTAACATTTGATAAATATCTAGAAGTAGGATTAAATAATACACATTATTTTTTAAAATCTTTTTTAGTTGAGGTGTGAGGATGAGCATTAGGATATTAGATCCAGGTGTGACTATATTTAAGAGATTCTGATTAAATAATATAGATGCACACACATTAACTGGCCACTTTAATAGGAACACCGGTACATTGTGCAGATACAGTTCCAGAGCTTCAGTTAATGTTCACGACAAACATCAGCATGAGGTAAAAGTGCAATCTTTTTTGCCTTTAAACATGGTAAGGTTTTTGGTAATAGATGGACTGGTTTGCATTTTATATAAGTGAGAAATCCTATTCTCTGGGGAATTTTACACTCATCAGTCTTTAAACAAAAATTGGCTGATTAGATAAAAAACCTCACTGGCTTCTAGACTGAAGGATATACTAGTGAGTTTTTCTATCAAACCATTATGAAGATAGATAGATAGATACAGAATCCTTAAAGAACCCTTTGCAAGATATCCACTTAACTCGGCACCTGACAGTGACTTTGCTCAAATAAAAAATAACAGTGCTTATTAAGAATAATGTCCCGATCTAGAATAGAACTTTCACCACTAATCTGTTTTTACACACCCTTTTGTCATCCATGCCAGTTATTATGCTGTCTCCATGTCTGGTTTATGTCCAGACAGGTGGGTGCTCGCGTGGCCATGTCAGCAGGTAGTTGGAGTTGATTTCCAACCTGGAGCTCCTCCAAGCTTAATTCTGTGGCTCTCCACTTGCATCGCATTAGATGCTGGTGGATGGTAATGGAGGGAGTTGTCTATGACATATAAAAACAGATATATAAATAAACCATAATTCTCATGGTAATTGGTGCCCTTTACAAGAAGCGCAAATCCCTAAATAGTCAGGAGGTGTTAAGACTGTGTGGGCAGAGTGGCATTTTTCAGCATAAGGTCTGTCATTTGCTGTCTCACACCACATAATGTTTCTTCTTGCGTACACAGTAGACAGGAACTCCACTATATCCGTCATACTGTACAAGTATGTAAATATTGTACTGTTGAAAGTTTAACATAGCTAACTAGCTCACTTTGCATCAAAAAAATCAACCAAAATAAGCTATAAATATGTCCTGTATTCACATTAGCCAATATTACATTATATATATATATATATATATATATATATATATATATATATATTTTTTTTTTTTTACAATGTAAATAAGGCATTCATAATTGATGTTGTTTAAGGCAAGCAGAATGCAAAGTGTTGCCATTTTTCTTTACTGCTGATGTTGGCTTTCTTAAGAGACCATAACATTAGCATCATGCATATGGTACAATTTGTTTCAATGTATTTGTAATGTATTTATTTTTACAGACAATGATAGACAATTAAAAAGACAAATGGACAAAACATCTAGAAAAGATAAAGATATGCAGTATAGTGTAAAAATCTCTATCCACCCCTGATTTGTTCATATTTCTCTTGCATTTTTAATGTAGCCTTGAGGAATAGTTCTCCAGGTTCCCTGAAAGACTTTTTTGCCTTTCATTTCCAGTCCCGTCCCTGTACCTGAACAGTTTTAGAAGAAAGTTATTTTAGTTTGTCAAGCCACACAGTGACCTATGAACCGTCATGGTTTGGAGCTACACATGTTGCTCCTGAGCTCCCAGTGATGCAGACCCCCTCTGCACCTCTCTGACTTATCCTGGTGCTGAACTGGACTCACCATGTCATCTCATCTATAACATCTGTTATATTGAACTTCCAGCTGCCTAACACGCAGTATGTCTGCAAAACAGTTCCTGCAATCTGCACCCAAATGAAGATAGGTTCCCTTTTGAGTCTGGTTCCTCTCAAGGTTTCTTCCTATTGCCATCTCAGGGAGTTTTCCCTTGCCACCGTCACCGTCGCCCCCATTATGATTTATACACATCTTTCTCACTTTACTCATACACATTTCCATAATTTTCTTTACATTTTGTGAAGCTACTTTGACACAGTGACAATTGTTAAAATTATATATATATATATATATATACTGTATATAAGTGAATTGAATTAAATAAAATCATTAAATCATTCAAGTATAAAAAAACATCTAACTTAATGCATGAACAAGTGAGAAGCAGGCGCAGATGAGATGATCAGGCTGGTGATTAGTAAACTGATGATGCTGAAGTGGTTGGAATGGACGAGAGAGGAAATGAGGTTGCTGCTAAGGTTCTTACATAAACAACTGTTTTTTAAATGGCATCTTTAGCTGAAATGAAGAAATTGGGTGGGGGCTAAAGACTTTTGCACACTACTGTACTGTATAGTCATTGACAACAAGACAGAAATATTAATACGTATTGAATGTGCATATGTTTTAATCCGTGTGCATAAAATCCACCCACCAGTGCTCAGAGACTTTATTAAGCTGGGTACGAAATGGTCAAGAGTGTGACAAACTGTCATTAGGCCTACATTATATAATCTAATATATATATATATATATATATATATATATATATATATATATATATAAGAACAATATATAAGAATATACATTAAAGAAATGGCAAAAAAAAAAAGCATTTGTGTTTGTGCTTGTGTGTGTGTGTGTGTGTGTGTGTGTGTATGTGTGTGGTTATTTTGGGTGCACCTGCAGAGGGCAGCAGTGTGCTTTCACACCATTATTACAGCATCACATCAGAGCACATTATATCAGTCTAGTTGCAGATAATGGTGAGCACTCAGGGACATAAGTGAAGGTCCTTTCCCTTGTGTCGCAGTGCAGCTTCAGCCTTGCACCAGGCTTTTAGTGGACATATAATGTACTCTCTCTCTCTCTCTCTCTCTCTCTCTCTCTCTCTCTCTCTCTCTCTCTCTTTTCCATGGGTGTCAGGGATCACAAATGTAGCACCTGATTCTGTCTTCAAATTTTTGCTCTCAAGTTACTGCTGTTTGCCACAGCCTGCTCTGACCACATGCACATACCAGACTTGGAAATTCCAAGTGCTCTTCTAACTTTTAGCCATTAATTTCACATTGATCATGTACTCCGATACTATATTTGTGAATAGAAACATTAATAATATTCTAGATGTTGGGAAATGCTTGCCGCTGGTCTGTGTTACATGTTCCCCCTGCGCTTTGTTTCCTCTTGTTCCCTCACCCGGTCCATGGGTTGAAGCCTGACAGGCATTTCCAAATTGTTCGAAATGCATGACTGGGTGTGTAAGTGTGTGTGTGTCTTTGCCCTACGATGAGTTGGCATCCCATTCAGGGTGTCCCATGCCCTGACTTCCCTGGGAATGGCTCCAGGCCTGCTGTGCATCCGTAGCTATCATTGAAGCAGCCTACACAGTTTTGTCTGTCTGATTTTAAACATATTTGGATAACGGATTTAAAAAAGAGAGAGAGAGAAAAAAAGCCAATGATTATTCAAACAATTAAAATCAATGCAGAGATCCAGACTTAATGCACCAGAGTCAATAGAATCCATTATGTAACTCCAGGTGCTTAGTTTTATGCAATCAGACAAACACACGGCGACAGTGTGGTGCATAAAACCATGCAGGGACACATTGTGAGATTCAGCTATGGTTCAAATGAAAAAAAAAAATAAATAAATAAAAATCAACACCATCAACTCTTCAGAATGGGGCTAAAATGACATCGTATGGCATTTGACCATGCATTAGTTCAAAGCACAGTCCCAGTGTTAAATGATCATATAGAATTATTGTTCATGTACAGTAGGTCCAGTTAGACTCAAAATAAATTCGGAAAGTGTTCAATTGACGCTTGTTGATGCCAGACAGGCTGTTTGGAGTATTTTAGTAACAGAGGAACAAAGCTATGGTTTTAACTAATGATTTTCCCCCCCATGTAACTTCACTAAATGTTTAAGTGACCTCTATTCATGATTTTTTCCGATCATATTTCTTCCACTAAGCACTATCAGCACTATCCTTTCTGGATATCTTTTTTTTTTTTTTTTTTTTTTATGTTGAAGGGTTCTTAACCCAGTTATAGTAATTTAAAATCTCTGTAGTTGTTTTCTTTGCTTGATACAGCTCTTCTGAAATGGCAACTTTTTTTTGGCTAGGCATTAACTCAAATAACTAGTCTTTACAACCATGGCAAGTAGAAAAGCATTTCAGAAGGTATACAACCTTGAACCTTAAACGTCTTTTAAGAACCTTAAATATCTCTTCTCCTCATTGATTCTCTTTATTATAGTAGCACCTGATAACTATGACCTTAGTCAGTGACCTTCAAACAGAAACAGGTTTGACCAAAGAATTATACCTAACCTTCATCATATGATGAAGACCAAGGGTACATAGCCAATGTAATTGGGAGAAAATTTCATATGAGTACATTGAGGTCCTAAGAGGATAATGTGTTTGGGCTACATCAGGTTCCACCTCTCAGGGATCTGAAGTTACAGTGGGGGAAACGGAACATTTGAAGAAAAGACCAGACAATGTTTTCCACCATTCCAGTGTCGACTTTCTCTAAGAAATTCACTAATATTAATATATGACACAGAGGTTTGGTAACAGTAAAATGCAATAAAATTCTGCTCTCAACTCAAAATAATGACTTACTAATGCATGGAAGATAATCCCTCCTCTTCATCGTCCTCTCCTCCGCCTTCTCTGATTAACCCACCCATCCTCACACCTGTCGATCGACGGCCATATCTGGCATCTCAACACATAAACGCAGTGCGCCAGGGGGTGACAGAAGATCCCTGTTCTTGGATTTCACCCTCTCATCATGACATCCATTAAAGTCCTGCTGGGTCCCAAGTCCCAGCGGGTAGACAGCACATTAGCAATCGGCCCATTGAGCTCAACAAGGCCCGGCACTGAATTATTGATACCAACACAACTAATGAGGAAACACGATCACCACCACTGCTGACACATACCACCTCCCACTCCTTAACTCTCCCCGACGCACACACACATTGATGACACAATCGTCTTTCAGCACACCTGCCTTCCTGCACCTAAAAAGAGCAAACAGTGAGGTTGGCTAAAGTCGAAGGCACCTGATAGCACTTGTGTCTTTCTGTGGGGGTGGAAAATGGCCTATTGTTCAAAGATCACCTGCTTCAAAGAAGCAAAACTACTTTGAAAAGTTTTAAAATCAGAAAACGATTTAAAACTATACTTTCTGATTTAAACCTGAGGGCTTCAGTTTGAA
>JAAGKR010001442.1:0-54726 GCA_011419295.1 Clarias macrocephalus
GAATGTTGAACTAGGATGTTGTAATTGGATGAATATAGGAAACTTAGATGTGGTTTTAGGCGGCACGGTGGTGTAGTGGTTAGCACTGTCGCCTTGCACCTCCATGGTCCGGGTTTGATTCCCGTCTCTGTTTGCATGTTCTCCCTGTGCTTGGTGGGTTTCCTCTGGGTACTCTGGTTTCCTCCCGCAGTCCAAAGACATGTAGGTTAGGTTAATTCGCATTCCCAAATGATAAAATAGGCTCCCTGTGACCTTGAATACAAGATTAAGTGGTCTAGATGTGATGAGTGAGTGAGATGTGGTATTATCCACCAATTGCTAGTCATTTAAAAAAAGAATGCTGACACATGAATCATTCCCTATTTTGGGGTACATTTCACATAGGTTGAGCATCATTTTTGAGTTAAATGATTGAGCTCTGTTACTAACTTAGATGACAGATCTTTTGCAGGCATTAATAAATGAATGTATTTAAAAAATTTTAAATGAGAAAATCCCTTATTATTATTATTATTATTATTATTATTATTATTAGTTTTTAGACTTTTGAATTTTAGACTTTTTAAATTATTGTTCTTAACTCTTAACTCATTTTTTTTTTTTTTTGAAACCAAGAAATAATAATAAAAAATGAACATGGCAATAATGGTCAATATGACAATTTTCAGGCTACTTGAAGCACAGGATGCACATAATGTTTGGTAATATTATAACATGCTTTTCTTAATAGGTAAAGTGTAATATTTTTTAAGAAAATATCTGAAATAAATATACTTATCATCAACAGACATGAAATCTACCCCAAATTATTCAGTAGAATGACTACAGAATGTTGATCATTTCTTAATGTAGCGGAAGTAGTAATGTTACATGTAGGGACGATTTCCTCCTTAAGCACAATGACTGTTTTAGGCCAATTCCAATAGACTACTTGCCTTGTTACAAATCATCCCAAAGGTTTCATTTTAGTTCATCGTCTTTAATTAGTTTTTAATCTACTTTGGGTTTAAGATCAAAAGAAAAATATAAAATTGAATATAAAGAAAAATACAAGAACAGTTCTCTATTTGAACAGCTATTTTTGGATGTCATTATTGTTTTTCACATTGAATAGTATTAGAATAGATTCATCGTCCAAGCATCGTCTGGTGGGCATTTCGATCAAATCCTGCTGTCTCTTTGGCATATTGCCAGTGTAACTCTACATATTGGGTTGACATCATTAGACACATATCCATACATACAACTTACAATACATTATTTTATCTTTTCTAGTGTAATTTTTTGATGATAGCCTCAGTAAGATTTAACTTGTTAATTTGATGATTCTTTTTGACTTGCAATTCTGGCACTCAGCAACACATCAAGGTGAGATTTTTAATAGCTGAAGTCATCCAGGTTTGTTTCCTGCTTTCCACTGTTCCAACTTTTCCTCCAGATAACACTGTGATGTAATGATGTAGGCTCTAAAAGGGTATATAGTGCTTGTGTATTCTTTGTAAATAATATGTACATTGCGCGGAGGCTGTCTGTATTGCTTGAGTCACCAACAGCTGGAACCAAATTTTTAGGGTGTGTTAAAGTACTTGGTCAATAAACCTGATTCTGTACACCTGTTCCCCTGCCCCTTTGTGTAATTATCTAATCAGACATTAACGTGGTAGGAGTGCACTCCATTCAATCATGCAGGTGCAGGTCAAGAGATCCAGCTCTGGTTCACATGAAACATCACAATGGGAAATTTGGCATAACAGGCATGATTAATCATGACATATTTGCCAGTGCCAAATAGGCTGGAATGGGCATTGTAGAAATTGCTGATATCCTGAGTGTCTTGCATTTACACAGAATGATGCTAAAAAAATATATATAAAAAAAACATGCAGTGAGCTGAAGTTCTGCGTGCAGAAACACTTTGTTGATCAAAGTGGTCAAAGGGGAACTGCCAGAGTGTTGGAGCTGACAGGAAGTCTGCAGTGATTCACAACCACAGTGCGCAGAAAAGCAACTCACCCTGAGGCGGTGGATTACAGGAGAAGACCGCACTGGGTTTCTCTTCACCATCCTGTGTAAACACTACATAATTTTGTGCATGTTGACATGAAAAAAAAAAAAAACTGACTTGGTCTGAGTCTGCATAGTCTAATGCATTGCCCCGTTGCCACGCAGTTGGCTTTTTGGAAAGTTGCATGACTTGTGAATGCATTTTTTTTATTTTTATTATTGTGCCACTGTAACACAACTACAGTTTTTTCCACTACATGTTTCCACTATATTTTGTACCTGCCAGTGTTCATGATCAGTGTAAAATGTTTATTTGTTGAAAGATTCAGCTTCATGTCTGTGAATAAAACTTCTATAACAAGTTTAGATAATGTGAATATTGTATTGAGTATTGTCCTGAAAATACTGTATTTCCTAGACCAGTTGTCTGTTTTCCCTTACAAGCAATCCTTCTATCCTGATTCTTCTGGTACCCCTGTGAACCCTGTTACCTAAAACAGCCTCATCATAGGGGGCGGGGTCAGTGACGTAGAGTCACGGATGTGAGTGTATGTGTGTGTGTGACGTTCGCTTTTAGGACTGGTGGATGAAGCTAAATAGTCTTAGTGGGGGACTCCTGACGAACAGAGCACAACGGCACTTTTGCAGCGCCACATTGTTTTGTAAGCGTTCAATGAGGCTTTAGGCCGTCTGGGCCATTAACCCTCACTGCACAATCTGCCTGGGATCTATAAGCACAGTCCACTTGGTCTTGTGTGTGTGTGTGTGTGTGTGTGTGAGTAGGATGTGTGTTGTCTATTATAAGGAAGAAAAGATTCTGCAGACCAGTGTGCCGTGTGCTGTGCCCTTTCCTGGGGTGGCATCATGCGTGAGTATGATTCTTCCATGCTGAGACAGACTAAATGAATGATTAGGCTAGTTTTATAGACCAAGAAGGGATAGGAAAGAGACTGAAGAAGGTAAAGGTGTGGGAAAAAAAAATTCTGTAATTGCTTTAAGTGTGCAAACCTTTAAAACTTTCCTGTTTAGACTGGTTATGCCACTCCTGATTCACGGACTTATATAATAAGTGGAAAGCAATACAATTCTTTGTCTAAATATTATTTGAAAGAATTTATCTCATACAGAACTCTATAATAATTTGACTGGGTTAGACATGAAATTAAGTGTCTGGTGTATATTTGTCTGGTGTTCCATGTGGAACCTTGTAGTTCCATATAGTTTCACTTTTATTTCTTGTTGTTTCTGTTGACTTGCAAGTGTAGGAGAGAAATCGTGAATATATGAAGTGTGAAAAGGACATAAAGACATTTAAACTTTATATATATTACATGAAACTAGGGCAGGCCTTGAGGGAGTGGAAGGCTGTTAGAACTCTGTGGAAGTGGGTCAAGAAAAAGTGTGGAATAACTGTGTACGTGTGAACAAAAAAAAGCAAAAAAAAAAAAAAAAACCGCCCAAAAACAAGTACAATGATAGTCAGACTCCTGTGTAGAAACTTTTTGAAGTCAAGCATGCAGGATATTTTCATTGTTGTTAATTGTTAATTGCATTAACAAACATTTATTTATTATTACCATTAAAATGTATAACCATTATGGATATATTAGAAGATCTATAGTTAACATGCTGTTGACAAATATGTGGACATTAATTCTTGCTTTTGGCTCTGTACTTGGATTCGTTTATAGACGATAAAGGGGAGCATTTTGTGCATGTTTCCTTTAGTTACAATAGTGCTTAAATATTGTGCTTTTGTTATATCAGTGTGAATATACTGTATCTCCACTCCCCCCTGGAGATTTCAGAACTATGAAATAACCTTATGAATTTGTGTAATTAAGTAACAACATATTATTTTATGACATGAAGGGTCAGCTGTTCTGGAATAGTTCTTGCATGACCAGTATTGTCGAGTGCATTTGTAAAAAACCCATCAGGCACCATGATGAATCTGGTTATTATGAAGACCTTCCCAGGAAAGCAAGACCAGGACTTACCTCTTTTACATTGTTTTACAATGTATAAAGAAATCTAAATCAGGAAAGACCATGGAATTAGAAGGTGTGTCCAAGGTTTTGACTTGATTTATTATGTTTTTGTAGAGTCTCTGGCACAAAACGGAACAAGGAGAACAAATGGTCGAATTGCATAGTTGCATATATGTCTCTGACAAATCGCTGACTATTTTATCACGCAAAAGATCGTTAAATATCATGAGAAACATTAATAATAATGAAAAAAAGTTAAGTTTACAATGTTTCATTGGCATCCATCTCAATCAGTTTTAGTTTCACTTAGGTAGCTGGTGACAGCACCTTATTATAGTACAGATATGCATTACATAATGTCAACAATAATGATTAGTGCATTGTCCTACTGCTTTAAAAAATCCCAATAGAGAATGGGATGGCATGGTACAGTATGTCATATCTATCGTACTCAAGGCTCTTTTGAATGTTGTAACATTTTCTCTCTGTTTATTATTTTTTTTATGAAAATATTACCACTGATAAATCCATTAAACACTCTCACTCACTCATCATCTATACCGCTTAATCCTGTATTCAGGGTCACAGGGGGCCTGGAGCCTATCCCAGGAGACTTGGGGCACATGGCAGGGTACACTCTGGACAGGGTGCCGATCAATCGCAGGGCACAGACACACACACACATACACTCACTACGGGCAATTTGGGAACTAACCAATTAGCCTAACCTACATGTCTTTGGTCTGTGGGAGGAAACCAGAGTGCCCAAAGGAAACCCACCAAGGACGGGGAGAACATGCAAACTCCATTCACACAGAGACAGGAATCGAGCCTGGCCGGGGATCGAACCCGAACCCTGGCGGTGCAAGGTGACATGCCAGAATAAAGCAATTAAAACTGGCTTTGCAGGATTCGTCATGTTTGGCCATGTAATGTGGTTGTTCCATGTGGTTGATTGCCTAAAAGGTACTGTAGAAGTTCAAAGCTTCTGAAAGAAGGATATGCAGTGATTTTCAAATTAAACGTTATTGACAACCTTGTGTGCCAGAGGAAAATAACTAGGATGAGTCAGATGAAGAGTGCAGTCTGCTGTCAAACTGTTTTTTGTTTGAGATTTTTTCAGATTGTTTCATTTGTGCTCAGTAGTCTTCCCTTCATCTGCCTGTTAACCTCAGGTCACCGTAATATTCTTGAGACTTGCTGGTGATCTGACTCTGGCCTTGTTGGCGTATTGTTCTCTTTATGGTAGTCTTTAACTTCTTCAACTTTTCAACACTTACATGACAAAACACTCTTTTAAAGACTGTTGACCGTTGGATTTTTTGTTATAAAAGTCATCAGTAATTAAAAAAAAAAAATCTATTCAACACTAATTCAATTCAACACATTAGCTGAATATACAGTATTTTGTGCCTCGTTATGGCTAAAGTTATCGTTTAAGTTAAATGACACTAAACTCTTGTGTATTAACTACGAATTGAACACATTTGGTTATCAAGTAGGTAAATACCAACTGTTTTTATTTTATTTAGTAGACTACTTTAATTCTGTGAGTGAAACATACAAGACACAATTCCTCCTTTTTCGTTTCTTTCCCTCCTTCCTCTCCTGTGCGAAGTGTTACGAAAGGACGAGGGTTAGTGTGTGGTTACGGCACTTCAGTCGCTAACCCCCTTAGCCGGGCCCCAGCACCAGCGTGCGGCATTATGTAAGGCGGCTGTAGTCCTGTTTCCTGGTTTGTGAGGCTGTGATTCAGACTGAGTGCTGCAGAACAAGAAAAACACTCACTTACTCACACACACACGCGCAGAGAGTGAGTGAGTGAGAGAGAGAGAGAGAGAGAAAACTCAAACTAGACACAAGGGGGGGAAAAATCAGGATGCAAGTGTAGGTGCAGTTATCAGGGCAGACAACGGTTAAGAAAAAAAAAAATAAGAAAAAGAAAACTGCGACAGAAGTTGAGTCTCACGGCTACAGGAAATTCGTTTAGAGGGTAGAAAGAGAAAAATAGTGATTTATCAGAATCTGGACATCATGCTGCTGCTGGATGAGTCAGACTCTCTAACAGGTGCGTGACCTCAGGACACTTTCATCACCTGCTTTTACACTGGCACAGTAACCCTGTAGATTTAACACAGAGGTTTACAGGTTTAAACAGCAGTGCATATAAGAACAAAAAAAAGAGCAGTGCTTGAAGTCTTTAACACTGCTTAGACTTCAGTACATGTGTTTGTCCATATGATCTAGTACTAGTCGTCTGCATAAACAGACTAGTATGGATGAGTCAAATAGTTTGGTAGAACAGAGTCAGATGTAAAAATGTATTTCTGCATAAATCAAAAGTTTTGTAACCAAGGATCTCTTTAACTGCATGACACGCTGCCCAGAAATCATCAGCATGTCTTTATTTTATTAAAATAAATAAATGCATGATTATTTATGATTTGTTTATTATAACTGTAGTCTTTTGTCTAATCTTTGAATCTTCCACTGACAAAAACATATAAGGTTTAAGGTGACATATTTATATACACAGTAGTTTATTATTATTATTATTATTATTATTATTATTATTATTATTATTATTATTATTGAGGTTTGGATTAATCCCGTCCATGTCAAATAAAATGTCTCAAAAATGACTAAAGTATTGATCGCTGACTTACTGCACATTGCATTATAATGCATCTCATATCGTTTTGTAGCATCTGTTTGCAAATGAAGTAATTTCACTCCTTTTTGGCTTAGAATTGAAATATTGATAAGTAGAACTGGATCGCTTGTTGATGCGTGTACCGTATAACATAAAAAATAACTTGTTACTCTATTTACTCATATTTACAGTACGTTGTGAATACGAGTAATACGTGGTTCCATATACATTTACATTTACATACAGTGAAATAATAATTAATAATAATAATGAAAAGATAAGTAGGATCTGTATTTTAAAAATGACATGTTCATGTTCGAAGCAGAGCAGGGTGAAGTGTACACTTTTTATAATAACTTTTAAAAATGAGAGCGATTGTTGTTGGCATGCTAGAACAGTTTGGGCTTGTAACTTATTCCTGAACTGCTGGAAGGTGGACATTTGTGAAGGTTCACATTATGTCATATTGCAAGAAATAGTTGTATAATATTGCTTAGGGACCTGGTTACACAACGTTACTGTCAGGGTTATGAAAGTCTCAACAGAGCACTTGTATCCTTTCTGGCCTGTGTGACACACTGGCCCAGTTTCTGGTGCTGGCACAGCACTCTTTCCTACTCTGACTTTCTGTACCCTGTTATAAAGTGGAAACGTTAGACACTAATGGACATTAATGAATTAATAACCAAAGCTGAGATCTGTAAAAGTGAGACGCTAATAAGTACGTGTTGTCTGTATGGATGGCTGGCAGTTTTGTTTGAAAAGAAAGATTTGTTTGAACACGCGGAGGTGATTTGTTTGTACTAATCACACTCCACTTTTTACTCAATTAGACTCTATACATACTGTAGAAGCTCAAATATTCCCATATCTTAAACACCATGGGACACACCCTCTGAAAGCAAACATAGAGTAAATCTTAAAGCATAGTTTAAATCTGTAGAAACATCTGTAGATTTGGTCAATGCTGCTGTGCATAACCATTGCTTTCAGTTATGATAGATCCTATTTTACTCAAGTGTGTTTGGTTTTGATAAAAACAAAGTGGTACGTGCTGTACCTATGAACACACATGTTGTGTAACAGCTATTGGTTCAGTTACATAAGCGTCCCTGCTTCTCAAACCTAGCCCTGTGTGTGTGTGCGTGCGTGCGTGCGTGTGTATGTGTGTGTGTGTGTGTCGTGCCTGCCTGCCTGCCTGTGGCTTTCAGGGCAAGTTCAACAGTATTTGAACTTTGATATTTGGTACTTTGGTACCAATACTTTTGGTATTTGAACAAGTTTAACATATTTTGAAATAAGAAACATAAAATTTCAACTTGACATTTTTTTTTGTATTTTCTTGCCATAATTGCTATTGTAATATTTGTACTTTGCAACTCTCAGGGGATACACCTTCCTGTTTTAACTTAGAGCCCGAAAGCCAAAATTATAATGCGTCACCATATTTTGTAAGTGATTGTGATCAGCAGGTTTGTAGTTTCAGTGTTTTAGCTTTACTTGCTTTTGTTCACATCCATGTTGAATTTACTGTTGCTCCTGAGAAATTTCTGGACAGTTCTGATGTTTCAAAAGAGTTGATAATCTGATAATCATGATAACTTGTGCAAATAAAAGTAAGATTACATATGTGGTCCTATTTTTCAGACTATTACTCATTCTGACAAATGATATGACTTGTAAGACTTATACTAAGTTTATAAACAGTGTCTGACCGAATTAAATAACAAACACCAAAAAGAGTCATCAGTATCAGCATATGAATTCTCCTGTATCTGCAAAGACAGTAACAGACTGTAAAAATATTTTTTCTTGGCTTCAACATTTTCCAGATATCTACTGAATGCACATAGCTCACTTATAGCAGCTGCTAGTTTGGCCAACTGGGAGTTTTGCTTCACTGATCTTGTGACATAAAAGGAAGCGACATGATTGGCTCACATTCTGCTATGTAATAAATTCGTAACCAATCACGTTTTGAAAAAAAATTAAATAAAATAAAATCTTCCAAAAGAATTATATAGCAATTTGTATTATATAACTGTCTAAATCATTCCTATGTTACTATAGAGCCCTGGTGTTGGCAATATCACGCTTTTCATCTTGGCTATAATCATGAGGGAATCATGGCTAGCTCCAAATACCAATATATTTCAGTACAAAAACCTGGAGACCTTGAGAAACAAAAAAAAAGTAAAATATATATATATTAGGACAAATGTCACCTTTCAGCAAGATTATGACGGAAAGCACGAAATCCAGTTCAGCATAGTTATAGTTACAGAAGAAGAAGATATTAATTTTCAACAATATTGTAATCCTGGTATCAAAAATTCCATAAGTGGATGAACAGAGTAGTGATTATCCTGTGTTGCATAATGTGTCTGGGTGTAACTTATGTAACACGCCAACTGCCTCTGGCTTCCAGCTTCTCAGACATTAAGGGTTGAACTCTTTGTGTAGGATGGCCAACAAGAAAATGCATGCAAAACAATAAGATGGTAATTTTAACTATCTACTTGTTGTAAGCTTGTAGGCATAAAATAACTAATGTACCAAAAAAAAAAAAAAAAAACGGCTGCTGCTTACCTAAAAAGACAGAATTTTCCTTCACCCTCCTGAGTGTGAAATAAGAGGAAAATATTTCATTTATTCTGGTACACACTTAGTAGCCTTTTGTGTTTCGCAGAAGCCCCTTTGACACAGTTGGTTCAAAGCAGGAATATCTCCCGTCCTTGCACCTCGACATTCTGTTTGAAATTGGGGGACATCATTGTTGCATTCTTAAGCCGATTTGAGAGGAGACCTGCATGAAAGGGAGAACACCGCTTCATGTAATGGGGGCTGATGTAATGGGATGTGTGTGTCAAAAGGTTTAAACAACAGTAAACAGGTAGCAGCTAACTCACTGATATATTAAATAGAGTAGACCACATGCATTTTTATTGCATTAAAATGATTTACGTGTTTCAAAGTGCAATTGACAGCACTGGGCTCAGTTTAGCATTAAGAGATGCAGTAAGATCAAAAAATAACCTTTCTTGATGAATCCTGCCTTTTGCGTAATGATTGCTGACAAGAATTCACATTCATTTATGATTGGTTAGATTTCCAGAACTGTCGAATAAAAAAAAAAAGTGCCCAGTTTTGTCTTCCTGTAAGAAAGGGGACACAGTGAGCTTAAAGCCGAGCACTGGGTTTCATGGACGATGTACTTGTATTATACACAGCAACCACCGCAAGACTCATGCCACCCACACTTGTTGTTTTAGAAGCAATGGTATGTTCAATATTTCCAATGCATGTGATACACGTCTAACAGGATGCTGATGCCGTTGTGCTAAATGCCACACCTACTCTGAGAGAGGAATGCCAGATTCCTGGAAAGCATACATTAAGGTGGCTTAATCTAAATTCATGGGCTCTGTGTGAAATACCAAGAGCTATGGAAACATAACATTGAGAGGGGTCTTACTGCTGCCTTTATAGTTCAATTCCTATGTTAAAGGAGTTTGCAGAGGATCCTGAGGCTGTTTCAGGACCACTGAGCATGAGGGAGAAATACACCCTTGATGGACCACCAACCTAATAGGTTTAATACTACTATCAGTCTGAAACTTTGTCAAGGGAAATCAATATAGTGAGCTGATACAGCAGCATGAAAGAGAGGTCAGTGTGAATTTGGCAGATTGTACCAAAAGTGAACAGTTGAAGATGGGAAAAATATCGTCTGGTCTTTTTCTGTCCACTTTCATTGAGCCTGTGCACAGTGCGTCCTCAGATTTAGTTCTTTCTTGGCAGAATTATAAAACCGATTTGGTCTTCGGCTGTTGAAGGCCATCCACGAATGATGCAACGTTTGACATGTTTTGTATTCTGAGACACTTTTGTAAAATACACAAGCCATGGCATGGTCAGAGTCACTAAGAATGAATATTTCCTTATATTGTGGTCTGAGGTGAATATTAACTGTAGCTCTTGGCCTGTATCAGCTTCATGTTATGAATTGTGCTGCTGCCACTTGTTCGGCCAGTTGTAATTGTGCAGGTGTATAGCTGTTCCTGTTAAAGTCACTGATGAGTGCACGTAAGAATGTATGTGAGTGTTTGTGTTAATGCATGAGTATTAGGTTGAGTTGCCTAGCATGTTACACAAATAATATCGTATTAAGCAGAAATGTCATTTAATGAAATCAATTTTGAAAATATCGAGTAGTAGTAATACTTATTTACCTAATATTCTTACAGTCACATGGTCTTCTATGTCCCCAGCAGATTCTGACAGTAAAAGTGCTGAATGCTGCTGTTACATAAACAGCGCACCAGGATTACATAACCCTTTGGCTTCTGAATGTACACTCACCCTCTTTCTGAATTGACATTTTCTTTTATTCAGGAGGTGGGAGTGGTAGAGCATGCTTTTAAAAGTGGTCCATATATAATCAAAGCTTAACATATTTACTTCCACTTTTAATTTAATCAGTGTAAGTGTAATAATTCAGCACAAGTTGTGTATGTGTTGGTTGGTACTATTTTTTGAAATTCAGAGTATTTTCTGAGAGTAATTATCATTGGTACAAAAAATTGGACAATTTCAAATGTTGTAAAATGATGAAATGTAAAATATTACTGTTTAAATGTACATTTTCTGACAAAAATAAAAAAATATCCATTGTTGTTTGTCGATACAGTGTGTGTACAGTATGGCTATAGATAACACAAGAACAACGCTAAACTTTTAATATTTATTACATAAAATCCACATTTGGTCACATCATAACCTCCCCATAAGCCCTGGATTGATAGTGGAGAACTACCGATTTTATAGAAGAAATGAAGTAAAATGAATAAATAAATAAAATAAAATAAGTGTGATCACAGATCACTTATGTACAGAGATCACTTATGATTCACGTATCGCCACACTGACTCCAAAATCGAGTAAAATTTTAGTTTTTTTTCCACATTTATTCTAGAATTGAATTAGTCGATCGCCCGGTGACCAGAATAGACAGTTTTTCAGCTTGATTGACCATGACTGGTGATCGCAGAAGCTTCTGAGTGGCGCAACAGAAATACATTTTCATGGCGTTTCATTATTAAAAATTACGCATGTTAAAGCCTCTGATCTGTCTTTTACTCCAAACTCCGTGAACAAATTAGTTTCAAACCCATTCATTTCACACGCTTACACCTGTCTCAAAACTCTGTAAGCGCTAATTTAAAAACCGCATGCATTAGAAGTCCCCGTGCTCGCAGCCACTCAACCCGTGCACACACTGTCAAGTTGAGTTTTAAATCTTTGGAGGCAAAAATTCCTTTAATCTTTTTAATCTCCTTTATTAATCCTATATTATAATTATAATTATACACTGAATTATTTGTTAAATTGTTTCAGAAATAATACTTATGGCGGAGGACAAAGATACTTGCTGCTGAGTTAAATGTTAAACACTTGTATTTGAAGTTAGTTTGTATTCAAATGTTCAAATGCTGCGTCTGGGTTTTAAGTAAGAAAAGTAATATTATAAGGAATGGCCTACATTTAATTACTTAATGCCTCATATGGGCAGGTCTAGACTCAGCAACGTTATGTGACAATAAAATTAAGTCAGCTGATGACCTGAATGTACAGAATGACCAGGTTATTTCATCAATCGAGTTTTTCTCTTTTTTCTTTCCTGGTGGCACAGGCATATTTCAGGGTAACAATGCCAAGAATCATTGCATACAAAACATCTTGGCAATGAGTGACTCTGCAGGCATAAGGGATTCATTTAAGATATGAATTGGCCTCCATTTAAAGTTTTTGGAATGTGCTGGAGAAGACTTTACGTGAGTTTGAACCTCCTATCATCAGTGCAAAAATGAAAGCATCTGTGGACAGCAATGTCAAAAATGTTTTGACATATTGCGCAAGGTATTTAAAACAATGCCATGTGCCGCAATCCAAAGCTAAAAGCAGTTCAAAAAATATATTAAGATGTGTGAGGTTTTTTTTTCTTCTTTTTTTTCGGAGGATAGATTTTTTATTTAAAAAAATACAGTTTAAATAAACAGATACAGTTAGTATTTATCTTGCAAATGTTTCTTTTTCCTTTGCTTTGGGTAAGGGAGGTAGCAAACGATAGCATTGTGTTCATTAAACAGCTCTTACAGATTGGTTTGGATTTGAAAGATTGATATCTATCTCAATTTCATAGTTATTATTTGGGCTAGATAACTGATAAATATAATATTTATTTATTATTATTATTATTATTAAATAATAAAATTATAATTTATACTCATTATCAAGCTTGGTAGTAAAGGTTTAGCATAAACATCATGAATGCTGCTTGGTGTTAGCTTGTGCATGAAGCCACAATAGCGTCTGCTGTGTTGAGCATGAAATGATTTATTAAATTAAAACCCATTATATGGCCTTGGACTTCAAAGCTGCTTTTATGGTATATCTTTGGAAAAAGCTGGTATACTGTGACAGATTTAGTGACAGATAAACTCCTAGGCTAACTCATTCTAAGCTCATCTAACTCCTTGACACAATCACTTATTCACCATTCTGTGTGTTTAGCAGCCTGTCATATGTCTTAGCCTGTTTGTTGTGTGTATTTTCTTGAGTTCATATGCTGTTTATCAGCCCTTATATAACATCTATCTATGCCATTGTCTCTGTCACCATGGCATCACACAGTTGTCACCTCCTCGTTCAGCTCCCTTGGATTACCATTGGCCGGTTTCCATGCTTCTGCTCGAATATTGTTGCCATGTCAGTGTACCTTTGCCACAAACCCGCAGGTTCTGACAATGGAAAGATAAAAGGTTTCGGTTTCAAGCCTAGCAGGAATGAGTAACTATTTGCGTATTATCATTGTGGAACTGTGCATGTTCTCACTTCATTGGGAAGTGTGTATGTTTTTATGTGTTGCTTTTTGGTAATCAGTTGTGAAGGAAACATATATTTCAACAAAAACATATTCATTTGAAAATGTGGGTTTTGTTGAAGTCAAAAGAAGAGCAACAGTTTTTAAAAGCATGTGTCCTTCAACTTTTGTATGAACTATTCCTGGTAATTACTATGAGATTTTTAAAGGCAATCCAACAGTTTTTCATTTTTAATTAGATTTTTAAAAAATGCACTCTGTTATGACAATAAATAAAATTAAAGCACATACTTTTTGTGATTCATACTTCCATGGCTGTTCTAGTAGTAATATTACATATTGACTAAAATTACATATTATTTTATTGAAGATTTATTAATCAGTTAATTAAATTGTTTTGAAGATACTATATTAAATGGATATTCTGCATAAGGTATTCCATTTATAATGGAAAAATGTTTTATAACATTTCGGATGATTGCTGTAGAAATTAAGGAAAAAGACGTGATTAACATGATTAACATGAAAAACGAGAGATGGCAAGAAAGATAAAGAGACAGAAACTATAAATAGATATTTGCATACACCCATCAGACATAATATTACCATCTCAAAACATTTATGCAATAACAATGATCATTAATTAATTACTAGTAAACTGATAATAGTGGCCATGGTGGCGTAGTGGTTAGCACTGTGGCCTCACACCTCCACACACCTGTATGTTCTCCCTGTGATAGGATTATAGGCACACAAGACTCACCCGTGTGCATAAGGACCAAAGGCCAGCCCGTGCTGTCCGATCCCACAGAAAAGTCAATGTAAATGGAAAAAAGGTGAAGGTTGCCGACCTGGCCTCTGAGCTGCACAGGCCCAAATCCAATCAAGCACCCATGGGATGTGCTGGACAAACAAGTGCAATTCATGGAGGGCCCACCCCACAGCATCCAAAGGAATCCCCTGCCAATGTTCTGATGCCAGACACCACAGCATACCCCCAGAGGTCGTGTGTAATGTTGGCCCAATGGCCAGAGCTGCCCCAGTGACAGAAGGGGGACCCAACACCTAGGTGGTGATAATGGTAATGTAATTACTGTTGTGGCTGAATGGTGTAGGTGTCATTTCTTCAAACATCACAGAAACTTCATACAAAGAGGGAAGCTGAACAAGGCTCATCTTCATCGGTCTTACCCCACGGAATGCCTAAAATGGAATGCGTTGGGTAGGAAAAAAAAAAAACTGCTGCTCTATCTCCAAGCTTTATTTAGCTCACCTCCTCTCCTTGACATTGTAATCTAGAAATATGTTTTAGTCTAAAGACTGAACTTTTCAAATGTATGGATCTGTGCAATACATACTTTGTCTCTCTTCATCTAACACGCATATGCCCTGAGAACTTTAGTGTCATGTCATGTACAGTAGCACAGACATTGGCAGATTGCTTTTAGAGGGGCGGTTATGTAACTTGTTTTCAGACTTGTAGAATATCAGCCCCCGTGCATTATATAAATAATTCATCGTCCCACACCTGCTGTTTGTATACATGCATGTATTTGTGGTGTATGTTCATATAATACAGTTTTAATATAACAAGGGCTATGAGAATAAAAAGAGAAACCAGGTGTGTGGCATGAAAGGCAGGAGACAAGGCTCAAATATTTCATTTTATGCTGTTCTACTGCTTCTCGCAGTGTAAACAGTTTGACTTCTATGGATTTGGCCATGCTCGAGTGTGGCGTGATGATCATTTTCATAAGTTCAGGCGATTTTTGGCAACATGCAGAAAAATTATTAATAAACCAAGGGGAGTCCAAGGGGAGTCCATGTGTATCCATAAGTTAAACTTTTTTATTAATTCATCATTCATTTACAGTATCATTCTTAGTTGTGCATGTAAGTCTCAGGAAAGCTGTGGGCAAGACAGGAATACACCCTGACTGGTGCAGGTCATCATGTGCACACACCTTCACGAATCCATCCATACCTCGGGCCGATTTACCATATCCACCTACTAGCATGTTATTAAGAGATAGAAGTAAACTGGAAGATTCGGAGAAAGACCTGGGGCCACTATAAGGACACGTGAAACACCACACACAGACAGTAATCCAAGGTCTGCATTAAAACATTTGGCCACGAAAAACTACTTTAAGCTATTTTAAACATTAAAATGAGCTTTAAAATGCTTAAACTCTAAAACTAATGTATATATTAAAATTCTATTTTTTTATTTTAGACTTTCTTTACTTCAAGACAACACGTATGAAAACCTGAGAAATTAAATCCATTTAGCAAATGCTTAAAAATTTATTATTATTTTTTTTTACATTTTTAAAAATGTTTTGCAAAATGCTGACATCTGACAATGGTGTAAAAATTGTGTTAAAATTATATTTAAAAATAAATAACAGTTACTACTATTAACACACTAGTTAAAATAAAAATAATAATTTAGCAATGAATAAAGGCTAGATCTAAGTGGGGACCTCTGCATGAATGTAGAAAATGAATTAACATCCTAATAATTTTCTTAATTGCGTCTCTCTTTTATCGTCTTGTTCCCTCTCTCTGTAGATCAGGATCAGAGTGTTAGCTACAGCTCTGAAAATGAATCTCAGGGCAGTGATTCTTTGCCATGGACCTGTGGCCTTCCATCTTCCTCTCCCTCAAATGAGACTCCATCATCATCTTGCCCTCTGCCATCTTGCTCTCTGTCTCACGTAGAGGGCCACAGTCCGAATCTGGGTCCGGACAACGCCAAGACGAGAATCTCAAAACCTGCTCACATGCGGAGGAACATCAGGTCTGTTTACTCTCATTAAAAACTACCTCATGAATTAGCTAGTACTGAATGATAGCTATGCTTATGCTATGCTTATGTGCTGGATGGACCACTATTGGCCATTCGTTTTTTGTCGTGAGATGGACAGACAGAAGTCTAGAGGGTGCATACAGTAAGTATTCACTTTCTTTGGGGTGAAAACTAGATACAGGACAATTATTGAATTATTTCAATTTGCCTGAGGTTTGAGACTGGGATGATCTTCCAGCAGGACAATTATCCTAAACTTACTGCTTTAGCTACACTGGGGAGGTTTAACATTTAAATGTCTTAGAAAGGCCTAGTCAAAGCACAGACCTCAATCCAATTGGGAATCTGTGGCATGACTTGAAGATTACTGTGCACCATTGCAACTAAATTAACTTGAAGAAGCTGGACTGTTTTTTCCTTGAAGAATGGACAAAAATCCCAGTGGCAAGATGTGCTAAGCTAATAGAGAAATACAGTTGAACCTTGGATTACGAGCATAATTCGTTCCGGAAGTGGGCTCGTATTCCAAAACACTCTTAAACCAAATCATCATTTCCCATAAGAAATAATGAAAACTCAAATTATTCGTTCCACAGCCCCCAAAAATAAATACAAAAAATAATTAATACAATCTATAAAATGAAAATAAAACAAATTAATCTGCACTTTACCTTTAAAAAAAAGTACAAATAAAGACTAACAGAATCACGTGAAAAAGGTGAGAGAGTGACGCTCGGTGTCAAAATAAGAGTCGCATGTGTGAAGCATGATACTCGGCGCTTGTAAACTAATACTTGCTCGGTTTCCGAATAAAAAAATATTTAAAATCTTTTCTCGGTTTGCGGAACACTCGTAAACCACGTTACTCGCAATCCGAGGTTCCACTGTACACCATTACATGCTGTTATTGCAGCACAAGGTGATTCTTGAAAGTATTGAAATTTGGGTGTGAACCCTTATCAACAACCCAGGTTTCTGCTTGTTTGTCTTATTTATTGTTTGTGTCACTATTCCAAAGTCGTAAGTGTGTTTTATAAATTCCCAAAAATCAAAAAATTTAATGACAGATTGTAACGCAGTAAAACCAAACTAACACCAAGGGGGCCAATACATCCTTAAGGCATTGTAGCTGTTAATGTTATAATGGGTGTCACTTAAGCTACGTTCACATCACAAGCCTCATTGCTCAATTCCAATTCTTTTGGTCAGTTTGCGCATCATGACAGTTCACCTTCATAATCACAATTGATCATTCAATTCATGAAGGGTGTTATGCCTCATGGTACTAGTTCCCCAATAAACACTGCTTGTACTTTGGCTATTACATTTTTTTTTTTTTACATTTTTTTTTTATCATTTAACCTTCCACTTATCCCCATTTATCTGTCCTCTTATCTATTTTCTCTAACAGGAAGCTGTTAAAAGAGCACCACTTGGATGCAGTAACTAAAGTGGCCCAACTTGAAGAGTCAGAGAGACTCAAGCGCCTGGATCAACAGAGGATCAACTTAACTGTAGCACCCGAGCTTGTGTATACACACACACTAGGTAATAAACAAATACAAAATAATTATAGCAGAAAAAAATGTCAGTATTCATTTCTTATTATTCGCTGCCTGTAAAGAAATCTGATGTTTGCGTTTTATGGTGTTAATCGTGGGAATTAATGTTTCTGTTTCTTCAGGGGATCTATGCGTAAGTGTGACTTACGGTTCCAAGGAAAGTGCAGCGTGTGTGCAAACAAGCAACAGCAGTAACGCACACAGCACCAGAGCATCAGTGCTCCAAACAACTGCCCGTACAAGAGGTCAGAAGCACAACTCGCCTTCATTCTATTCTTCATTAATTTTTTGCTGCAGTATGTGCATTAATAACTATTCCCATAAAACTGATATGGGAACTGAAATTCACACTTTATACCCATGCTATGTATATAACACTCATAGTGGCACACTTGGCAAGATATACCAGATTCTATATGTGTGTGTGTGTGTGGGTGAGAGAGAGAGAGAGAGAGAGTAAAACTGTGTAATAGGTGTGTTTGCTAATGGTTGTGTGGCAGGTGTCATCTCTGCTTAGGTTACATAAGCCTCTTTTGATATTTTAGTCAAGCTTGTGTAAGCGGCATTAACCAACTTATATAAAATATACATGCACGTACGCACGCACACAAGTCTTAACAAATGTGTGACTTGAGTAACTGTAACTTCTGGAGGTGAGAGATGTGTGTGGGGCGGATGTACAGTACATTATGTATTCAAAACATGCTTAAAGGATAAAGTTCACAGTAAACCAAATGTATTATTGTTAAACCTATTTGTGGAAATTTTACTCCTTTCAGGTTTTACATTTTCTTATTTTCTTCCTTCTAGAAATGTATTCTTAAAATGAGCAAAACTTACACTTATGCTTTGTTTTTAGGGTAATAAAAATAATATTTTACTACTTGCAGCTGTGCTTACTGGCAAAGCTGTATACTTTTACATATCCGATCATTATAATTAACAGTAAATACATTTTATTGGGCAGGAAATCGCCTCTTTTCTGTTCTTGAGCACTTCAGAGCCCTTCAGTTCAATTCCCGTCTCTGATCTGTGTGCATGGGGTTTGCATGTTCCCAAATTGTCTGTAGTATGTGTAGTATGTGCGTGTGACCTGCAATGGAGTGGCACCCTGTTTAGGGTATAGCCTGAAGTCTGTGCCCCAAGTCTCCTGAAATCCTGTACAGGAATAGCAGTACAGAACTTCGGAAGCACTGCTTGTGTCATGTCACTAGTGATACTTCATGAGCTTAAAATTTCCTTTAAAATGCACAAAAATACTTGCATTTTCACTTGTGATGCAGTTATCTTTTCCGAGCTAAGGTTATAACTCTGTTTTCTGTTGTTGTATTTCATTCTCACTTTTGCCACTTTTGCGGCATAGTGACTGGAAAGAAAAAATGAGCACTGACAATGGTGTCAACATTGACCCTGCTTTGACACATGGGGAAGAGGGGAAGTGTAGGCGGGCTTTTCTGGACAGCTCTATAGTAAAATACTATTGGTGCAATAGTATTGGAACAATTTTGCAAGTTTGAGTACAAGTAAATGAGCATATTATAGGACCGATACCTGATACTGGTACTAAAAACACTCACTCACTCATCATCTTCTTTACCACTTAATCCTGTATTCAGGGTCATGGGGGGCCTGGAGCCTATTCCAGGAGACTTAGGGCACAAGGCGGGGTACACCCTGGACAGGGTGCTAATCCATCGCAGTGCACACACACATACTCATTCACACACTACAGCCAATTTGGGAACATCAGTTAACCTAACCTACATGTCTTTGGACTGTGGGAGAAAACCAGAGTACCTGGAGGAAACCCACCAAGCACAGGGAGAACATGCAAACTCCATGCACACAGAGACAGGAATCAAACCCGGACCCTGGAGGTGCAAGTCGACAGTGCTAACCACTACACCACCGTGTCGCTGTACTAAAAGCATGTTTTCTAAAAATAGGCAATCTTATAACAAATATAGGTAAATATTAGGTGAATTTGACTATGCTTAAGATTTTTTTTACTTGCAAAGTGGCAGCATACAGCCTTTAAAAAGAATTTGTGTGTGTGTTTTTTGTGTTTTGTGTAGACCAAAGGTCAGTTGAAAACACAACCTCCTGCTTAATCAGCAAATCGACCAATGAGGATGGTGGTGAGTGCAGCTGTGTTCATCTTAACGATGCTGTCAACCAACCAAATGTGCAGGAGCGAGTCCTAATTAATGTCAATCACCCAGAGGATGAAAGCGACATCTACCTTTCCCCTCAACTTGCGCGCATTGTCAAACCTCATCAGGTGATCTGTCAAACAGTTATTTATGTACTCACATTCATCAGCTGAGTAAACATTATACCGGAGGTTAATAATTTAATTAGCTGAATGAAAAAAAGATCAGTAAATGTATAATATGGGGAATAACACAATTGTGCTAACTTTATCTTTTTTTCACTGTCTCTTATCTTTCTTCACTTTTTCTTTGCCCCATTTTTCTTTCTTTGACTTTTCCACTTTCTAACTATCATTCTCGCCTCTATACCTTTTTTTTTTGTTTTTTTTTTGCTCTTATTTGCTCTTTCCTTTCAATCTGTCTGTAAATCTCTTTCATTCAGATTGAGGGAATACGGTTTCTATACAATAACCTGGTTGAGTCACAGAAGCGTTTTAAAAGCACACCTGGTTTCGGCTGTATCCTGGCTCACAGCATGGGCCTGGGTAAAACTCTACAGGTCATCTCTTTCATTGACATCCTGCTGCGCCACACCGGAGCTCACACCGTGCTCGCCATCGTCCCTGTGAGTGTCTGTTTGTGTGTCTGTGCGTCTCCTTCTGTGCGTGTATGTGTGCATGATGGTCTGTTTTGATCATGTGTGTTCACTGTGTTGCCAGTTTACTACTGTAGGTATACAAATTATACATTTTATTGCTATTGACTACAAGGCAAGTATCATCCCCAAATGGTTCTGAGAGAATCACTGGGATGACGTGGAAGCAGCGGTTTGCATTAAGTTGCAGCCCTCCAATTTGTAGCTGTGTTGCATTTCCACATTATATACCATGGTACACCTACTCAATACAGGCAGCATCTGCGTACTGTATGCCTAAAATAATCCGGTTCATAAGGTCAAAGGAGATGTGACACTACTGCATGATTGTACCTAAACTGGCAACTGGGTTCATATGCAGCGTTTTACATAATCACACATGTACATAATGTGATCTCTGTCCATCTCTGTCTCTCACCTCTCTTTCTCTGTTACTCTGTCATTCCTCCTTTTTTGCATGTTCTCCCCCCATTTCCCTCCCTTATTTATTCCCCCCCCCCCCCGTTAATTGCTTCAGGTGAACACGCTACATAACTGGTTGGCGGAGTTTAATCTTTGGGTTCCGTCTGCTGAAGCCCTGCAACCCGACAATGACCCTGGGCACATTATGCCACGTAACTTTAACGTGCACATCCTTAATGACGAACACAAGTAAGTGAAAATTACACTCCTGTACATTCATGCTCATTTTCATGAACGCAATGATGAACTGTTATTATGAACTTATTTCATATAAATTTATTGGTTGAATAAATTCTGAATAAAACAGTTTGATAATACAGATAATGAAATCCATTTTTAATTTGAGTTAAATAAGTAATAATAAAAGTTATCTTGTTACTTGCAGCACATTTGATGCAGCAGCAAGCAAAAACAAATGTGGTTGGCTGATTTCTCATGTTCATTTTTATGGTTGGAAGCTGCCATATGATAGGGGAGATCTGGCTGGTGGATGAAACTCAGTAAAAAATCTGAAAATTAAAAAGTTGCAGGTTTGACATTGGAGCCTCCATTAAAAATGGTTTAAAAAAACAACAACAACAAAACAATTAGAATATAGAAAATTTCAGGAAATTTAAGAATATCAGGGACCACACGTGACTTGTAAAGATTATATCAAGCATCCATCATATAAACTTCTTCCTTCAGTTACTTCACAAATGACATCATTAGAAAACTGCATTAACATAAACACTTGCAGCTGGTACTGTGCTATAGTTAATAAATGATATTACTTCAAGGTTAATAGGTAAATTGTAATCAACCTATATTTAACCTGTGTTTAAAGGAGAGAATATTTATTACTCCTTTTTGTCTATGATTGTTGGTTTGCTGAAACTGCAGGAAAGTCATGCATTACACTGTACCACAATCAAAACGCATTTGAATAAACTAACACCATAGTAATAAGTTCAAAAACTCATCTCAACACAGTAACACCTAAACAATTATGTGTGATTTCCCACCAGCCTGTGTTATGTTTTGTGCCTCTTCTTTCAGGCTTATAACTGTTCTCTTGAGGCTGTAGCTTAGAACTTGATGAATTTGCATGCACTAATGTGATCCCAGGAGATTTTTGGCTCCCTTAAGGATTTGAGCAGTGACTAATCCTGCACCTCAAAAAAGCCAAAAAACTTGGTATCAGTTTTTGAAAAACTGTAGCGATGGCTCGCTCCACCTCCATAAACGTCTGCAGCATGGAGCATAAGGACCCTCACTGGGTTGATTAATGTTTGATGATTCACTTTTCACAGTTTGATATCTCTGAGCGAGCTATTCTGCCCACTCACATCTGCTCCATGGCCCACTCCATGTTTCTCTCTCTCTCTCTCTCTCTCTCTCTCTCTCTCTATTTCTCTCGATCTAACGTTTCACTACTCTCTGCTAAATCTCTTACGAGGTCTACTTTTTAACTTTGCAAAAGACACTTTCATGTCTTCTGCTAATCCACACATATCTTTGTGCATTCACACAGTATGGTAAACATCAGTGACATTACACAGCCATTAAACTAAACCATTGAGGCAAAATGCATTTCACGGTTGTGAACATGTGCATGTGCATGACCCTTACAGGACCACAAGCAGCCGTGCTAAAGTAATCAAAGACTGGTACAGAGGCGGTGGTGTGCTTCTTATGGGCTACGAGATGTACCGCTTACTCTCACTCAAAAAAAGCTTTGTCGCTGGGCGAAAGAAGAAAAACACAAAGCCATGTGAACCAGTTATTAGTGATGTAGATAAGGAGGACCACCAGCAGGAGCTAATAAAAGGTCAGTGTTTAATTTGCAGTCGATGTGTGAGGCTATTATTACTACACAATTATTTTTTTTTTTTTATGAATTATTGCTTCCATTTTTATATATATATGAAATATATATTCTTGCAAATTCCTATTAAATGGTATTTATTTGAAGTTTAAGTTATTATTCATAATAAATTGCACTTTAGTGCCAAAACCTGGTAAAGCATGTAGATGTGAATTTGATTAAATAATAATTAACAAAATACTTGATATTATTAGTGGTTATATTAGATAGAATTAGTGGCATAAAAAATATTTAATTTTTTTAGCCATAGTTGTAAAGAACTTGTGTCTATTCATTTATTTCATTTATAGAGAGGTCTTTCTTTTGTTATCTATACAATATTTTTAACTTTCTACCTTATTAATACTCTTACTTATTTTAAAACGAATGTAGTTTGAACTCTCCTGTTTATCTCTAGCCATTGAAAGGGCTCTCGCTCAGCCTGGCCCAGATGTAGTAGTCTGTGATGAAGGCCACCGCATTAAGAACTGGCATGCCAGTACCTCAAGAGCGCTGAAGGGCATTGGGACACAGCGCAGGCTAGTGCTGACAGGCTATCCTTTGCAAAACAACTTGTATGAGTACTGGTGCATGGTAGACTTTGTGCGTCCAGGCTTCCTGGGCACACGCCCCGAGTTCAGCAACATGTTTGTGCGCCCCATCCTGAATGGCCAGTGTATGGACAGCACGTCTGAAGATTTGCAGCTCATGCGATACCGTAGCCATGTGCTGCACAGCCTGCTTGAAGGTTTTGTACAAAGGTGAATTATTATTTTAGAGCTTAACCTAAAAATTGGTCCAAAAGTTGTATAAGAAGACACCATGTTGGTGATGTTAAACCTGCGATATGTGTCTGTGTGTTTATGTTGTTTTAAAGAAGGGGACATGATGTACTATTCTCCCAGCTTCCACAGAAGCAGGAGCATGTGATATTGGTGCGTTTGACGGCATTGCAGCGCAAACTCTATGTTGAGTTTATGAATCGCTTTAGAGAGGCTGGAAATACTGGCTGGCTCAGTCTTAACCCACTTAAAGCCTTCTGTGTCTGCTGCAAGGTAAGCTAATTTTATATATATACAGTGGAACCTCGGATTGCGAGTAACGTGGTTTACGAGTGTTCCGCAAACCGAGCAAAGATTTTTAATATATTTTTAATCGGAAACCGAGCAAGTATTAGTTTATGAGCGCCGAGTATCATGTATCACGCATGCGACTCTTATTTTGACACCAAGCGTCACTCTTGCGCTGCGAAATTCTTTCAGCGTCTCTTATGTGTGTGCGTGCGCATAATTTGACACCTACACACACGCAAACACCCTAACACACACAGACGCTCTCTCGCCTTTTCACCCCCTCCCCGGCTTCACAAACACACAGAAACTCTGCTCTGTCGCGATTCTTTTCAAAGGTAAGGTGATGGTTCATTTGTTTTGTTAGTATGCTCACGCCAGTGTCAGAGAGATTTTTTTTCCCGTTAAAACTGTTTCTGCTGTGTTTATGTGTTTGTTGTGCAGCTTAAAAAGTGATTCCCTTAGTATGCGCTCACGCCAGTTTCAGAGAGCTTCCTTTTTTCCTGTTAAAACAGTGTTTCCGTTGTGTGTGTGTGTTTGTTGTGAAACTTAAAAAGCGAGGTGGGGAGAGGGAGGAGGAGTGTTACTGTGTAAAACGAGGCAAGGGAAGGGGCTAATTCCACACACACACACACACACACACACACACTGCGCCTGCGCACGCCAACGGAAACACTTATCTGTCGGGATTTATTTGTACTTTATTTTAAAGGTAAAGTGCAGATTAATTTGTTTAATTTCATTTTATAGATTGTATTAATTATTTTTATGCATTTAATTTTTGGCGCTGTGGAACGAATAATTTGGGTTTTCATTATTTCTTATGGGAAAATAATGATTTGGTTTACGAGTGTTTTGAAACACAAGCCCACTTCTGGAACTAATTATGCTTGTAATCCAAGGTTCCACTGTATATATATGTTATATATAACATGTAAGACTATTTGAGGTGTGTCTCTTACTGTATAAATGCCCTGTAAAGCCTTTATAACGGCTCTAATCTGAGGTGCTGTTTGTTAATTGGTGATTTTTGGAGGCTGGTAACTCTAAATGAACTTCTGTCTCTGCAGCCGAGGTAAGTTTCGGTCTGGGTTTTCTGGGACGATGTTCATGAGAGCCAGTTTCATCATAGTGAGCTTTGCATATGCGCTTGACAATACTTTTCCAGCAAGAATTATTACAGAACAGCTGATCTTTGTGTCTTAAAATAACAACTGTTGTGGTTGTTACTTAATTACTTTTAAAAATCCAGTATTGTTCTAAAATGTAGAACATAAATCCAAACTTGTGTTCAAACTTTTGACTGGTACTGTACACATGTACACATATACCTGGATTTAACTAAGTAAATACACTAGAGCCTTTTATTGGATAATTACTGCAGTAATTAATATGATTCACCTGGCAACAGGTTATTTAACCCTTTTTCCCTAACCGGACAGTGAATTGCTTCTCCATGTCAAAAGACATATCCTGTGGTCATGGCAGATTCCTCTATTTCAGAGGGGTCAAATTATTGAAAATAACACAACTACTGAGATTGCTGGACTACTAAAATTGGAGTAGAACTGTAAAACGCATTATAAAAAACCTGGAAAGATAGTGGTGAACCATCATCTTCATAGACGAAATGTGACTGGAAAAACATCTCGAATGAGCATGATGGGAAATTACTTAAAGGCTTAGTGAAATCAATTTGTAAGAAAAACAACAGTAGAACTCACTGCTATGTTGTAAGTAAAATATTGCTATGAAAGTAAGAGCATCTCCACACTCACATCGCAAAAAGAACTCAAGGGATTGGGACTAAACCAAAATCAATCAGGCTAATCGGAAAAGAAAGAATTCAATTCACTAGAGTGCATAAATAATGGACTGTCGAGCATTGAAAGAATGTCATGTGGTCGGATGAGTCCAGATTTAGCCTGTTGCAGAGTGATTGGGGCATCAGGGTAAGAGATAGCAAATGAAGTTTTGCACCCATCATGCCTAGAGGCTGCTGTACAAGCCTGTGAGGGCAGTGAGCTATGATTTCTTCAGTTAGTCAGGTATAGGTACAGCAAAATATTAGTTCAACGGACTACCGGAATATACCGATTGACATGGTTTTCGCCCCCATCAGTGAATTTTTTCTTCCCTTTACATAACTTTACATAATTAAGTGTTTCTTGCCATAATATGGATTTGTACATCACTATCCTTCCAGGTTTTAGTAATGTGCTGGACAGTTCTTAACAATTTTAAATAAGCAATCTCCTCATTTGCTTTATTATAGCATGGGTAGATGACAAGATGATTCATCAGGGTCAAATCGTAAAAGAATGGTTCAGGGAGCAGGAGACATCATTTTGCCACATGAATTACCCCTCGCAGAGACCAGACCTTAACCCCACTGAGAATGTTTGTAATGTGCTGGAGAAGGCAGACTCTCCCATCATTACCCCATCCATATCTTGCAGAAAAATTTAGGTGACTAAAATGATTATTTCTGGACTGAGATAACTGTTGTGACTGTTGGGTAAGTCTATCCATGCAATGCCATAGTTGTACAGAAGGCAAAAGGCGGCCCAACAAAATATTACAGGGTGACTTTTCTGTGTGTGTGTGTGTGTGTGTGTGTGTGTGAGACAGACGGTTACATGCTGGTAAAATATGCCCTCCATTTTGACTAAGTCACCAATGGTGTCACCAGCAAAGCACCCCCACACCATCACACCTCCTCCATGCTTCATAGTGGCAACCACACACCGTCTGTTCACTCTCTTTACGTCTAACAAAGACATGATGGCTAAAACCAAAAATCTCAAATTTGGACTCACCAAACAAAAGGACAGTTTTTCACTGATCTAATGTGCATTCTTTGTCTTTCTTAGTCCAAGCAAGTCTCTTGGACTGCTTGTTGTTCTCCTGAAGTAATGGTTTCTTTTCTGAAAATGTGGCCATGAAGGCCTGACTCACGCAGTCTCCTCTGAACATTGGTATTTAAAATACGTCTCTAATCGGAGGTATTGTAAATTGGCGGTTTCTGAGGCAGATCATTCTAATTCACTTATCTTCTGCAGCAGAGGCTTCTTTACTGGGACGGTTCTTATGAGGGCCAGGTTTATATACCATTTGGCAACTATACTTAGGATACATTTGAAGTTCTTAAAGTTTCATGCCTTACGATTATTTCTAAAAGTAATGATGTTTACCTTTTCTCTTTGCATAACTGAGTGTTTCTTGCCTTAATATGGATTTGTACATCACTATCCAGGTTTTTGTAATGAGCTGAACAATTCTTAACCTAATTTTAATAGTTTTATCTCTTTAGTTGCTTTATTTCCTTGATGCAGGACAGTAATTTCACCCTTCTCAATGAGAGTAACAGCATTGCCAAGACCACAGGATATGTCTTCTGACATGGTTATTTAAGAAAGGAGAAGCTATTCACGGCATCAGTTAGGGAACAATAATTGAACAACCTGAACCATATCAATCACTGCAGTAATTATCATAGAGACGGCTCTTAATTATTTCCATAGTAAAATCCAGGTGACTTTTTTGTTCATGCAGTGTATATACGTAGTATGCAGTAGACTGAATATACTGTATACTGTATTTGTGTGGGTGTGTGTAAGAAAAACATTTTTATTAAAATCTTTTTTTTAATGCATCTATTTGTTTGTTTGGGGATAGATCTGGAACCATCCTGACATTCTTTTTGAAGCGCTTCAAAGGGAGAATATGACCAATGAGCAGGATCTGGACTTGGATGACATCACTGCTAGCAATGCTCCCTGCTCAGCCAATCAGAGGGCTAAACCATGTGAATCAGGCAGCAGTAATGGAGAACAGACTTTAAGTCGGCTACAGGAGAGAGCCAGTCAGGTTATTACATACGAATGGGTATGTTCCATACATCATACAGTAGGGCACATCTGGGGCCACTATGCGTCGTGTAATAATAAGTTGCGTAATGTCATAACAGTAATTTACAACTTTTTTTCTTCAACATATATAAACCATTCTTTACTAAAATGGTCAAAAAGCCATTTGATGGATTACAAAAAAAAAAGCCCAAAGCTCAGCCAGTCCAGCTACATACGTAAGGAGAAATCCTTTTGTGAAACATACATTTAAAGTAATTAAATGTAATTATATAGTAAACAAGTGATTAGAAACACAAAGTATACAATTCTGGCTTGTAGTACCTCCTCTTGAAGTGTCACTGCAATCTGTTTTACAAACTGTATTTAGTTGATTTTCATTATTATGGGCAGTATTATAGCACCACCTGTTGAAACTTTCCCAAAACTGCAGCTGGTTAAACTATTGTTGTGTGAATCAAACCTCAAATAAACAAGACAACTTTTAGCCACATTAAAATTGTGAAAGAACAAAGATGTGACAGAAAAAATTTAAAATCAACTAATAGTGTCAGTGAATGTGACCTTATTTGCAAATTGCCTGATCAAAAACAAAATCATCAGAATTGACAGGTCAGGTTTTTGAATTTAATACATAAATAAAATTACGGAAAACTAAGTACCGGTGTTTCAATCGGTGCATCTCTTAACAGTAAGTAAGTAATTTATTAATTGCATACGTGATTTAAAGAAATAAATATAAACATATATTATATAAGCATTGGTATCTGTTGTTGGCGGTTACAAAGTTTGTTGAAATAGTTACAAGTTTAATGATAAAAATAAGCTTTAAACAGTTTATGAAATCGGTGATATTATTATTTCAGGTTGAAGCCCTGAAATGGCAGAACTCTCTGCCTAACTTCTTAATACAAAGAAATACAAGTTTGTAAGGTTGAGTATCTTACACCTTGTTTACTAGTGTGTACTAGTTTCGTCATCACCCAAATACTCTTCCTGTTTAAAGTAGATTATTACATCCGGCACATGTAGTGTAGTGGCTGATTTCTGTAAACAGATGTCACATTGAACGAAGGCTTACTGAATGGTTTGATAAGTATAAAACTAACCTTAATCATATGCTTTAGCCTAATAATAGTAATCACTAGATTAAACACCAGTAGGACATTTTGGACTCGCCACTATCATTATTAACACACAGCAATTGCGGGAGTATGTTTAATGAAAATAATGTTTCTTTACAGTATATTATATTTATTCCTCACTAAATTTGTCACCTGTCAAATTGATGATCAGACAAAGGTATGTACTATAATGGCATTCATAATGAGTAGAGGCGTAACTCACACCCATGCTTTTCTCAGGCAAAAGACATCATGGCTGGATATAAGAAAGGTGTCTTAGAAAATTCAGCAAAGATGGTGCTGCTCTTACACATTATTGAGGAGAGCGTCAAGAGTGGAGAGAAGGTCTTGGTTTTCAGGTACACACCCTTATGTATATGCATGCATTATATAAATAACCATGATCATTGATCTCTGTGCTTTTCTCTCTTACTCACTCACACATACTGTATTAACTGTCTGCAGTCAGAGTCTATCCACGCTTACAGTCATTGAAGAATTCCTGGTCAAGACAACAATGCCTGACTACAGTGGAAGTGGTGTGAAGCAGACCTGGGTTCGCAATGTCAACTATTATAGTAAGCTTCTATAGTAAATAATATATAATTTATACAGTTACACTGAATATAACAAAAATAAAATAATATAAATAAAATAAAACAGAAACCATGAAATAGAAACGTCTACTTCACACGCACATATATACTGTATACACACACACACACACACACACACACACACACACACACACACACACACACACACACACACACAATAATGTACTCCTTTTACATAAACACCAGGACTGCCTGATTTTATTAACTAGAAATTCCAGTGTAAATGTGGGAAGATCTGTAAAGAAAGGAAGAAAACTTTGATTTGAATCTATTTAAACCGTGTGTCTTGGAATCAAATGGAAGCTAATACCAGAGCTGATCAAAAAAATGTGAATGACAAAATAGTGGTGGTGATAAAGACTGGGAAGAGTCAATATTCATTTTTGCTATTTTTCTTTTTTTTTTCTTTTTAATGAATTGTGTTTATCTGCTAAGCAGCAGAATTATCTGTGTGTGTCAGTCTTGAAAGACTGGCAATTTTTATGGTGTTAAAACACACTTTCTTAGCAGCAAAGTGAAACTAAAGACAGGGACATGCATGTCACACCTGGAAGAAACCCTTGAAGAAAATTTTGCCCACAAGACGTAAAAATGTTAGAAAATACCAATTATGGGAGAAACTCACAATTTAGTTCGGAATAAGTGATCCACTCTACGGTCAACTGTTTCTAGCTGATTTCTGAAAGATTTTATCTAGTGAGGCTTTTAAAAACTACGTTGCTAGTGAGTTTACTGAAACATGTTAAAGAAAAAGTGCATTTTACTCCATTAAGTTAGATTTTTCAAATTTGGATAGAGAGAAAGATTTTTTTTTTTTATCTTTTTCAGGACTGGATGGAAGCACTTCAGTTTCAGAGCGAGAAAGGCTTATTAACCAGTTTAATGATGTCACAAACAACTCTGCTTGGCTTTTCCTGCTGTCCACCAGGTAAGGTCCACATACAGTACTTCACTACACCCTCTATTATGCTCAGCTTTTTTTGTTTCAACTTGTCTATAAAGGTTTGGCATCTTATTTTACACATATAATTAGTTATGTATATTATGGTGGCTGTATGAACCCTGGATATGCACTAGGGACAGTGAGAATCATGAACATGCATGCCAAGACCTTTAAACATTAAGTAAAGTATGACTTTACATTCTCTGTGTTTTACTTTTCCCTGGATCATACTGTATTTACTGACCATTTTGACTTACAAGGAGGTCTAGCGAATATCTGGGGATTCAATACATGTGCGGGACAAAAATTAATTAGAAACCTGTTACTGTTACTAAACATTATACATTATAAAACTATGTTCCATTGTAAAAAAAAATTATAATAAAATGCATATTTCCAAACTTGACATTTTGTGGAAATTAAGTGCCAAAGATCATTATTGACCATGTTTGTGTCTAATGATGCTGCTTCCTCTATGTGGACATCTCAGGAGTCCAGACATGGTAAGACACCTTATCATTTGGTGGTTGTTCTTCCTTGTCAGTTGATTTCTGACTGCTTCTCACCATTCCCTGGCAGTTCTACCTTAGGTGTTGATCTTTCTTTGGATTTTATGTGGTTTTATTCTTGCACAGACAGGATATAAAATTTTCTCCTCAAAAACTTCAAAAAAGTTTTAAAAGTGCCAAAATGGACAGTGCTTGGGAAAATGTAACGACACTTCGTGATAGAGTTCTATGGGTGTCCACTTACTGTATGTTGCAGTTTTTTTTTTGCTACCACCTGTTCTCCATTACTTGATATCTAAAGAGACTTGTTTGTTCTTTAATTATGTCTCTTAAAGTGGTACAGAAAGTTTTCCACATTTAGTTTCACACTCACTTTAATGGATGGATGGATTCTAATTCTTTTTGCCTAGACATTCTACAGTCACTATAAATAAGATCCTGTCTTCCCTTACCATCATTGCAACACTACCAATCAGGCCTCTGTGGTAGAGTGTCCAGACAGAAGCCATTCCTCACTAAAAGCCACATGGGATCCCACTTGGAGTTTGCCCAAAAGCACCTGAATACATCTCAGACCATTAGAAGCAAAACCCTCTAACTATTTGGACTATTTGGACACATCACCTTGGTCACCTTGGGGAGTGGTGGCTGAGAGGGCTAAGGCACTTAGTTACTGACCGGTTGGTGTTTCGATCCCCAGCTCAATCAGGTTGCCACTGTTGGGCCCTTAAGCAAGGCTCATAACCCTATCTGCTCCAGGGGCACTGTATCATGGCTGACCCTGCGCTCTGACCCCAGTTATGCTGGGATATGCGAAGAAAGAATTTCATTGTGCAGTAATGTATGTGTGACAAATAAAGTCTTAACTTGACTTATTAAAACCACCCCCATACAGTCAAACACATACTCACTAACTTTATTTGCTTCCACCCCATGTTCTACTATGCCTCTTTAATCTACGAGCAACCCTTCCTTGGGTCAAACCAATATTGCTGATCATTGTTCATGTCCTTTCCTGGTGCAACATTATGGACAAGCCCAGAAAACTCTCAACAAACAGTTAGTTGAATTCTGTCCTCAAATTAGTGTCCACAACTTACACATTGCAATCATAGTGAGTTCCCATGTGTGTTCACCTGTATAGCAAAAAATAAAACCAGAAAATAACAAACCACCAACTTCTTAACATGATGGTAATCAATATAGACATACCTGTGTGTGTAGTCCACTATCTGACTCGTACGCTGAGCATGCAACAAAGAAAGATGAAGAATGGGATATACTGTATGGTTCTGTGCCAGCCGTATTTATTGCAGATACTGCATCATCTATCACTTAATGACTGAATATTTTTAAAGGTCTCGGCATACATGCACAGTATCACTAGCACCACTAGCACACGTTGAAATAGAGCCTCTACTTATTGTTTTATATATTTGTGTATGTGTTTTACCAGGGCTGGCTGTCTGGGAGTTAACTTGATTGGAGCCAGCCGCGTGATCGTGTTCGATGCCTCTTGGAACCCATGCCATGATGCTCAAGCTGTGTGTCGTGTCTATCGCTATGGGCAGCGCAAACCTTGCCACATCTACAGACTTGTATCTGACTTCACCTTGGAAAAGAAAATCTATGACAGGCAGATTTCCAAACAGGGCATGTCTGGTAAGTTTTAAGAACAAGTTGTAAGCTTGGGATATACAGTAATATAATCCTGTGGTGCAATGGGTAGAATTGCTGCTTCACATCTCCGGCATCCCGAGTTTGAGGCTGAACACAAGTTATTCTCTGTGTGGAGTTCTGAATGTTCTCCCTGTATTTTGTGGGCTTTCTCTGGTTTCCTCCTATTGTCTAAAAAATCAGGCATGTACCGGATCAGCTATGCCAAATTACTTAGGTTTCAAACCTTAGTTATGAAGGACATAAATCCCCAACTTTTCCTGCCATTCTCTTACGTATTTCTTTTGTAGCCATGACAGGATAATAAAAAAGGACCTACTGTAGATGGTGCATTATTTAAACATGTGAACTAACCTTTATGTAACACTCAGTAACTCATTTGTTACCTATGTAGATGACTGTGGATCCAAGCTATTTGTTTTGAATTCAATATACTGAACATGTAACTCAACATGTGATTTCAAATATTCAAAATCCTTACATATCCTAAGAAACGTTCATAATTGCTGGTGTATGTCTAGTTTTGAATATGAAATGGTTTTTGTTCCCTTTTATAACAATTTCTTAATGGATATGTTTCACTTATAACTGCTCGCCTTTGCCTTTTGGACTTTGTTCAGACCGCGTAATAGATGACTTGAACCCTGTCCTGACATTCACACGCCGAGAAGTAGAGTCTCTGCTGCACTTTGTGGAAGAGGAGCCTGATCCATTAGACTCTGCTCACCTACTCCACCCTCAGGGAGACATGGACTTAGTCCTCAGGAAAGCCTGTATGAGATACCCCCACCTTATCACCAAGGTAATGTAACACTACCATGCCAGCAAATACCTTTCCGTACAAATAAATACAAATATGGCTCTTTAAAGACATAAAACTCCTGTATAACACATAGTGACATACAAAGAATGATGCATACCCGGACAACAATGATTTCAGGAAATAAGGAAATGGAACAGAACAATGAACCTCACTTCACCTTAGGAATGGGAGACATTTATTTTGTCCTTTTTTTTCTTTAGCAACCCTTTCACCATGAGTCCTTACTGATGGACCGACAAGACCTCAGACTCACAAAGGAGGAGAAGCAAGCAGCCCGGAAGAGCTACGAGAACGAAAAGAGAGCATCAGTGCCCTACACGCGTCCATCCTATGCACACTATTACCCAGCTAGTGACCAAAGCCTGACCAACATCCCTGCCTTCAGCCAGAGAAACTGGTAAGGGTTACTGCATTTCTTTAACTGCCTAGTAAAAATCTAATCGTTCTAAAAATTCTAATACATGAATGTTAATTTAACTGTAGTCTGTGCCTGTCATTGAGCAGAGACAATCACAATATTCTCATTAGAAAGTTTCTGAAACAGTGTGCAAAGATCTAAACAGACAGAAACAGAATTTTTTTTTTGACCAATCATGTGACTGAAAAAATGTTAGTACTTATTTCTGTGCAACATTTATGACTTGACAGAATAAATATAAAGGACTCTTCCTGTCATAAGCAGCCGGTTACAGTACTGTCTGATTTATTTATTTATTTACTTTTTTGCATTTCTGCAATTTTTTTGTGATGATTGTGATAATCACATACATTTTAATATTACACAAAGATAACCTAAGTAAATACAAACTGCAGTTTTAAATGATTTCATTTATTAAGAGAAAAAAGCTGTTCAAACCTAGCTTTTTTTTTTAACCCTACAGTATGTGAAAAAGTAATTGCCCCCTAAACCTAATAATTGGCTGTGCCAGCCTTGGCTCCAACAACTGCAGTCAGGCGTTTGCAGTAACTGGCATGTTCAAGTCCTTCATGTGGCTGTGAATGAATTCTGGCCCAGGCTTCTTTGCAGAATTATTTTAATTTGGTGGGATTTAAGTCCGAACTTTGACTAAGCCACTCCAAAACCTTAATTTTGTTTTCTCAGATATGGACTTGCTTTCTTTCCATAGTATTAAATTTTGCTTGATGATTTCCATCATTTAAGTGTGACAAATATGCAAAAAAAAAATTAACCAAAGAAATCAAGAAGTGGCAAATACTTTTTCACGGCACTGTATGATTTACTCATAACCCAAGTGGGAGCTGATATGTCATTCAGAAAATATTTGTGTAAATTAAGATATTTAACTTTGATAACAAGACCTACCTCTACCCCTTTAAAACTACTGTAGGCAGCCTCCTTCAAAGTCGGAGTATAAGCCAGCAACCAATATTCATGTGGCAAAGGCAACACGAACACCTATAACGCACCAAAAGGATGGGCAGAAAGCAGACCAGAAGGAAAGCCAGACTTCTGCCCCCTCGGTGAGATTAGGCTCCAAATCTGATCTCAACTTTTCAGTCACCTACCTGGAGAAAGCAGGTGTCTTTGTACAGAAGACCGTCACTACCACAGGTGTGAATGTTCACAAATTAAATCATATATTGTACAGTTTCTTAAGAGTTGCAGTTTTCTTTCTTAACTATTTTTTTGGATAAAAGTGTTGTTTTCTACAATCTCTGTGGCCTCAGCCAAAAAGGGTACAAAAATCAAATATTGTTTTATCAAATTATCTTCTCTCTTATGCTTAGATATTGTAATTCCTGGTTCAAACAATTCAGCAGAAACACAGACCAAGATAAGTGCAGGGGAAAGCATCCATATCATCAGAGGAACTAAAGGTAAAAACACCCCCTTTCAGCTGTAAGAGTTTCCTTTAGAAAAGTTGTAACTTGTTATTCTACATATTTTGCATGACTTTGTATTAACAAGCATCTTTATATGTCTTGTTTCGAGGAACCTACATTCGGACACCAGATGGAAGAATCTTTGCCATCCGTGCTGTTAGGAAATCCAAACAAAGTGAGGAGAGTACGAATGGTATGATGTCAGCTTGCTCATTAATCTATGTTGCTTCACTTGGGATATTAGATAACAGACAAGGGTATCCCATTGTAAATAGTTGCCTTATCATTGATCGCTGTATCAGGATTAACTAAATATTTTCTACCTTCCTCTCATAGACATACAAACCTTAATGGAGAATCCAGTCAGTGATTGCGTGTCCAATGACGACAAACCAAACGCCGATACTCAACCTGTCTCGCCAGATACACCAGAAATCCTAAGTGAACTTCAGCATTACACCAAATCCCCACGTCTGCCTCCGTCAGGATTGGTCAAACCAGAGACAGTTTCAGAAAAGGGAGCTAGGATTCTGCCTCAAAACAACCCTCTCTCACCAGGCACAGAGGTGCCACTGGACCTAAGGGGCACAAAGCGCAAATCCACATCGTCATTTCCCAATAAGTATTTATCCAAGCATCCAACACCAGAACAAAGAGGTTCTGTTCCATCTTCTGCGAAGAATTATCCAATCACAAGCACTTATGTTCTAAATTCTACCATTAACCCTGCAGATAATCATGCCCGTTTGAGCTCTTTGAACTCTATGTGGTCGCCCTACTTCCAACCTCAAGTTCCTACAGCTGAGCACCAACTCATGTTTCAGCTCTCTCCAGATGCCTACAGCCTTAGAGACAGGGCTTTGGCCATTTCCTCCCCGACATCCTCCAGCATCACCTCCAGTACAGCAGCAACTTCCTCCTCTATATCAGTTCCATCATCATGCTTAATGAGGCATGAAGTACCTAGGATGTTGGCACCGACATTCCTGTCACAATATGGGCAACCACTGGGTATGTACCCATCCACAGTACTGCCTCCGGGGATTCCACGGCAGACAGGATCTAACTTCCTGCCTCAGTATGTGTCCTCCGGCCCACAAGGTGGAGCTAATGAGTCTTGCCTTGTCACAGACAATGGTGCGCCGCAGTCTGAGGACGACAGTCATATTTGCGACAATATTGATGATGAACGACTATGAAGAACTAACACCGTGATCGGACAAGATTGGCACATCAGTAACAGCTTGTTTCTAGTTTGAGTCTACCCTGTGGATAGTGTGGAGAATGTGACTAAAAATGTGGACAAGCTGGAAAAAAATCCTTATGCTGAATATTTTATTTGAAAACAAACAAACAAACAAAAAAATTTGTTCAAACAAGTCTTGTGGAGAATATGTCGATTTTTCAAACTACTGTACATGTTGAGGTTATCGAAGACCTGCACTGTTTGGAAATTTGAAATGTTTCATTTAAAGGAGTTTCAATGTTTAAAGTATAGTGTAGATAACTAAGCCGGTGACTAAGTGAGTCTTAAAGACATGTTTGTGTGCTGTGAAAGTTATAATTATGACCCAAAGACAGGTTCTAAAATATGACCATTAACCATCAAGCACAAGAGAGCCTTAAGGGTAGAAAGTACTTGAGTAATTGTACATCCATACTACTAACTGTTATTTTTGCATATTTCTACTTTACAATCCCGAGGGCAAACCCAAATTTTTTATGCATATATACGCAAAGCAAGATTTTGAAGATTTTCTCTACTTTCATTTAAATATAATTTCTCAGGACTTTTTCCACCCTTGGCCATAAGCAATGAAACACATGATGAGACGTGTCTATAACCGTGACATTACATTAAAAATGCAGTGACCTTAAACATAAGAATGTATCTTCACTCCAGCCTTTGTCTCAGTCTTGCGCAGGCCTTAGAGATATTAGACTGAACGCCACATTTATTGTTGACCACTTGAAATACTAACACACTCCCTTAAAAAAAAAAAAAAAACTGTTCAGTTGTGTCAACTGTTTTTGTAAAAAAAATTAAACACTTTAATCAGGTCACAGGTAGACTCTTGATGAAGAGAAGGACTGGACTGAGAGAAAAAAAAAAAAAAAAGACAGCCAGACGGCCCACCATTATAATCCAGATTCGTCCAGTAGGATGCTGCCCAAGAGTGAGTGGAAAAAAAATTATATCATGGATTTTTTTTCTCCTAATTTAATTTAAAAAATAATCCAAATTTCATTAAACATTAGGTAAAATATTTCAAGCCATTTTGATTTGAATGATTATGGCTTACAGCTCATGAAAATCAAAAATGCATTATGTCTAAACGATACAGAAATGTCAGACTTCAAAAAATATGTTAATTTATACACTCAATAATTTCTTTATTGTAAATCCCTTTTGTGATTGATCTTGGAAAAGATTCAAATATTTTGAGAAAATAGATTTTTGATTTTCATGACCTGTAAGACTTCAAAATAAAAAAGGCTTGAAATATTTCACGCTACGTTTGAAGAATGTAGAGCTTCAGGTTTTGAATTAAATTGGAAAAGGGAAAAAACTTGGAAAAAAATTTAACATGATATTAACATTTTTTGAGATGCACTTTTTATACACTACCATTCAAAACACACAAGCTTGAACACACACACACTTGGATAGGCTAGCTCCCTTTTCTCTCTGTGAGTCCCTGTTATCATGAAGCTACCATTATCGATTTAGCTTCCATCTTCTCTAGCATTCCATTAACGATTACAGTATACGTCTGTTCTTCCACACGGTCCTCCACATTAGCTTGCTGATACAGCTTGAGCTGTCAGTATAGGAGACAAACAAATTGGCTGCAGTCCCTGCAAAATGGGCTGGTCTTTGTCTAGCTAACTAGCTAGCTAGCTAATTAGTCTTTGGCTAGCTAACTAGCTATATACAGTACAATCAAAAGTTTGGATACACTTTCATATTCAATGTTTTTTTTTTTTTTTTTTATTGTTTCCAACATTGCATATTAATACTGAAGACATTGGAATTATGACAGAACAAATATGGAATAATATAGTCAGCTAAAATGTTTTACATTTTTTGATGGCAGCTTTACACACGCCTGATATTCTCTCAGTCTCTCTTATAAAATTCCCCTGGAATGGTTTTCCAACAATCTTGAAGGTGTTCTCATGGCTTATTTTCCTTTACTCTCTGGTCTAACTAATCCCAAACCATCTAAATTAGATTTAGATCAGGTAATTGTGGAGACCAGGTCATCTAATGCAGCACTCATTCCCTCTGCTTCTTGGACAGAATGCTCTTACTGTACATAACCTATAGGTGTGTTTGGGGTTATTTGGCTCGTAGTTAGAAAATAAATGATGGTCCCACTAAATGCAACCCAAATGAGATGGTATGTCACTGTGCCCTCAATTTTGACACCAGCAGTCACCAACAGTGTCACCAGCAAAGCAACCGCACATCATTACCACACCTCTTTCTCTGCTTCACAGTGGGAAGCACACACTCAGGAACAGTCTGTTCACCCTCTCTAAGTGCAACAAAGACATGGCAGGTAGAACCAAAAATTTCACATATGGACTCATCAGACCAAAGGAGAGTTTTTCAAAGGTTTAATGTACTTTCTATGTGTTTCTTTGCCTCAATTCTGCCATGAAGACCTGAGTGCAGCCTCCACTAATCTGCTGCTTAAAGCATTTATGTGGACTCTAATCTGAGGTGATGCAAATCAGAGGTTTCTGAGTCTGATCATTCTAATAAACGTATCCTCTGCAGCAGAGGTAGCTCTTGGTGTTCCTTTCCTGGGACAGTAATCATGGGAGACATTTTTATTATAGCGTTTGTAATAGCACTAATAGGACTATTGATTCTGTACCCACCCTTTCTCTGCACAAGACATATGATGGTCTAAAGCACATTAAGAAGGAAAGAAATGTCATGAATGAACTTTTGCCAAGGCATATCTGTGAATTGAAAACCATTCCAGGTAAATGGCGTGTGTATCTAATGAGAGAATGACATGAGTGTGCAAAGCTGTCATTAAAGCTAAACGTAGCTACTTTGGACAATCTAAAATCTAAAACATATTACGGGTTGCTTGACACCTTTTTGTTTATGATATAATTCTATACCTGTTCTTTATAATTCTATATCTATTTTGATGTTTGGAATATTAACATACAATGTTGAAAATTGTATATAATAATAATCCTCATCATCATTATCAAAAAGAAAGAAATTTTTTTCATTTCAGAAATGGCTTGTATTAAAATCGCATGACACTGAGCTCACATAAATTGGGATGTGTGTGCTTGAACTCTGATGCCTCGCGCTGCTGTTTCACTGAATGTAGAGGAGAGTTGGAATGGCTCAGGAGTGTGTGCACTTCAGTTTTCAGCATGCAGTCTAGCTAAAGTTTTAACAAGCTAACATGCTAACATGGCCTCGGCTACTACATGTGGAACACTGTTAATGTGAAAAAAAAAAAACGATTTTGTGCTGCCTGTCTGCTTAATTCTTTAATGTCTTTTTTTTTTCCTGTAATGATGTACAGATGTACAAAAATGAACTATGAAAATTATCTGGAGTTGTGTAATTTATAAGTTATAAATTTATAAGTTTCCCTCTGCTCAAAGTGTTTGCAGCTAATCAGTCACCAGATTTCCTACTGTCTTTTATTACCTGGGGGAATGGAAATATGATTACTAACAAGTATTAATAACTATGGCTACAAATATAGCTTAACAAGACCTTTAACAATAGGTCACTTTTAAGACACTTTAACAATAAATAACCTAGTAACAGTAATAATTAATGATAACAACACTTTTTTTTCTCAGTGTAATTTTATTTAAGGAATTTTAGCCCCAACAAATTAGTTACAGAAGACAAATAAGTGAAGCCCAAATAGATTAAGCAAACAGAGTAAAAAAATTATAATAACAGACATGAAAGCAATACGGCTGCTCTTTGATCTGAGCTCATTGAAAAAAACGTGGCCGCTAAAAATACAAAGTCAAATACTGTGGCTGAGCGCAAGTTATCGGTTAAGACATTTGTTAAACTAAAAAAAAAAAAAAAACTCTTGTTTCCATTTCCAGAAATATCAAGATTTTTGTTCCAGGTAAATTTTATTGGCTTTAACTTTTACACCAAATAAGAATGCTGCAAATGTGGTATAATTTAATGTGTAATGCTAACACCATCTTACCTCATTGTTTAGATTTCCTTTTGTGTTTACAAACAACATTATTGTCCTGCTCATCTTTTATCTCCACACTGCTCTTTTTTGGCATAAAAATTCACATTCCTTTTGCTTTAATCTAATGAGACAATGGTTCAGGAAATTCTCTCTCATTATGTGAAGATCTATTCTTCTGATCTAGATATTTAATGTCTAATTTCTATGTCTATTTAATGTCTTTCTATGTGATTTTTACTTTTAAGTGTTCTTGTTTTTAAAAAATGTATCAAATTAATTTATTATATTGATACATATTTATTTGTATTTCTATTTTGGAAGTGTTTTTTTATGTGGGGTTTGTGTTTTCACAGTCAAATGAATAAAGAACTGTGTGTAAATGTAAATGTGTTTGCTCTTGACTGAAGCTTGTGAAGCTTACTAGCTGTAGATCCCGTTTTTGTTATGCTCGGCTTAACTTAAAATACTGACATCGTCACTGATAAACACTTTTCCAATGTTCCACTTTCTTTCCTTAGTAATCTTGGCTTTTCGTATTTTAATTATAGAATGAATTTAGAGCAGGGTCAGATGATTGTCCAATAAGAAAAAAAACAAACTAACTTTGGTTTAGATATATAACTCAAAGAAAACAAAGTGAAATTGGTTGTTCACATTGCTCTGTGTATTTTTTTAGGATTGTAAATAAAAAAGGATTGTGCTTTTAAGATTGGAAGTATATAAAGTTTACTTGTGTAAAATATTCAACATGATAGTGTTTTAATCTTGGTGTCTGTATTTTGCTGTATAATTTTCAAAAAAGCAGTGACTGAAATCAAGTTCATATGATATAGAACAGGTTTTAGACCGGTTGCCGTTCCTGATGTAACCCTCCCATTTTATCCAGGCTTGGGACTGGGACTGCATGCCGTGACTGTGTGGTATGGAGTGTGGCTTATATTATATTATTATAATATAGCTGTGTGGCCATAAGAGAACCACGTTTTACTGAGTCTACTGAGACGTAAAAAAGAGAGCAAAAACCTTGGCCTTATTCTCGCAGCTGCTAGACAATCTTACACACAGTATGCACAATATTATCCCAATACAAGTGTACTGTATATAAATATTAATTTTGTGTGCTTGGTTTATTTTATTTTATTGTAACATTTTTCCCACTTGTGTATGGTTTTAGTCTGTGTTTCTACAGAACTGCAGTCGTGAAAGATTTCTCATATTTTATCTTATCTAATCAGTACAGTTACCTACCAAGTGATTAAAGAAAGGACAATAGGTGACTAGGTCCTGGGTGCTCAAGGCTCATTAGCTGTTTACATTGTTTAACACTGTGTACTGTTACACTGATCTGATGTGTACAAAAAAAAAAAGCAAATATCTGACATACAAAGTGGTTCAATCTGCTGAGAAGCATTCTAATATATGATAAGATATAATATATAATAAGATTATATATATCTTATATAATAAGATTAATTTAACTTCCTCCAGTTTGGACATTAGTTTCCCATTAGCTTCCAATCTGTTCCAAGAAATCCAGCCTTCTGTGTGATGATTGGTTACACGTATTCAGTCTCATCTCTAATTGGTTAGATGTTTTACCTTGTGTGATTTGTGACCCAATCAGAGCGTCCACAGAGTCCCGGTGGATAAACAGAAGGGTTGTTCAAATACAGTACAGGAGTGCCAGTGTCCAGGACATTTTGGTGTCTTTTCTGCTTGAATACAGCTGATTCAACTAGTGTGTTGGTGATTTGCAAACTGTGCTGGACTTTGTCCTGCTATACATGCAGTATTATATAGAAAGTATCATATAAATAAAGTCCCCGTCCACTTTAACAGGAACACACGCACACCTGCTCATTTATGCAATTATCTAATAAGCAAATCATGTGACAATAAAATCATGAAACTACAGGTAAAGACATGGTTACGGTTCCTTATAAAGACCCGAGAGAGAAAGAGAGAGAGCTGATTAAGGTTTTATTTTCACCACTTCTACTCGATCTGTCCGGTTTGCGCAGGTGGGATGGTTCTTTACATCTTAGTTACGTTTATTTGTTACGTTTTCTTTTCGCAATATCTTTTCTTTTCGTATATAATAACAAAATATCGTGTGCTCGGGTAACACATTAATAATTCGTGTGGATATAAAGAATCTCGGTTATTAAAAAAAAAATCAGACTGGTTCAGACCAATCAATAGCTCGTATTTTGAAACACCACCTACGTCATTAAAAAGCGACTGCGGTCGCGGGGTCGTGACGTCTAGACTGTGGTCGCCATCATCAACTTCATACGCACGGAAGATTGGAATTAGATTTTATAAAAAAAACAAACAAGTGGCCTTTCCATGAGATTTCTCTTCAAAATTACTCGTCTTGTCCTTGTTCCGGAAGTGCAGCTGGATAAGAAACGGGATTAGGGACTGGCTGGGATACACCTGTGAGGTAACACACACGCTAAGCAATGTTACACCACTATTAGCGTGTAGCTAACTCGCTGTTGTGACAGGCATGTGTCTGTAGCAGTGTTGGTGGTTCGAAGCACATGTAACTCACACTTTAGCTAACCTGGTGTTGTTTTTAAACGTTTAGGACAGTAGTCGTTTCAAATCCCTGTTGCTAGTTTGCCAATTCTTTTTTAAGGTAAGAACTTGTATAAATGTATAATATATAGTTTGTTCATGTATAGTTTGTTAGTGTTTGTTTAGACAACTTGCTGTAGCCAGATGTCAGCCCAAGGCTAAATCCAGTGTTTTTCTGCACAACATATCAACCACTAGCAAAACAGTGGTGGTTTTATCTGGAAAAAAGATGGTTTAGAAGGGAAAAGAAAAGTCAATAATAATAATTTACACTAGCCATTAGGGTTTTTCTACTTCTGTTTATATGGAAGTAGAAACGTTGTGCTTATAGCTTATTCGGTCGATTACTTGGGACTCGTTACTTCTGCGCCTTTTTTGTTTGTTTTGTTAAAAGTTAGTCGGTCACACGGTTTCCTCTACTGTGTTTATAAGCTAGCCATACAATTTTCAGCCTGTCACAGGTAAGCGTGACATCCCTCCGCTTCTAAATATTTTTCTTTCCAGGTTAACGAAACCTGCAAGGGAAAGTCATTATTATTAATTACTTGGGTCATTAATATTATTGTTAAGTCACCAGTTGTTATGTATGAATCTTGGGAAATTTTAGGAAGGCGTGTGACTCTATGTGCCTTTGACCCCTGCCCCTTTTTTCTTTTTTCATTTTTGCATATGCATCATATTAAATGATTCAGATCATCAAACAAATTTTAATGCTACACACATATATCCAGAGGAAATGAAAATGCAGGTTATTTATCAAGTGAAAAAAAAAAAAAACTGTCCAGACCTGCCTGGCCATATGTGAAAAATATTTGACCCCATAACCTAATAATCTAAGCGTTGTGTGTGTGTGTGTATGGTCTTTCACATTGCTGGGGAGGAAACTTGGCACACTCTTCTTTGCAGAATTGTTTTCATTCAGCCACATTGAAGGGTTTTCGAATATGAACAGCCTGCTTATGGTCATGCCACAGCATCTCAATTTAAGTAGGCCATTCCAATACTTCTTTTTTTGAGCCATTGAGAGGTGGTTGCTTGAGTGTTCTGGATTTAGTTTGTTCAACCATCACCCTATCCATAACAGACTGGAATCGCCTGGGAGCATAGGATACAATGTTATCACAATATATGCCCCACTCAGCAGCTTCTGCGCTTGGTACAGAATATTTTATATCTGAGGCTGATCATCTGATCACCCGTCATGGCTAAACAAACTGAAAACCACCCAAATTGTTAATATTAAATATTCAGTCCAGCCCATCTGCCATAGACAACAATGCAATCATTATTAGATTATACTTTACCCAAATCTGTTATAGTTATCTGCAAACAATGCCCAGACCTGGTTGCAAAAATGCATATAGAAGTATAAATCGGATGTTAGCATTTTACTCAGTTGGGTTTCTTGATAAGAATCTGGAGTGTTTTTCGAGTGACTGTCATTGTTGTCGAATGAAAATATAACCAGTCTGTGCAGATTGCCCCCCCCGTTTCCTAACAGAATATTTTTTATTATATTAAGGCTGCTGCACAGTTATTTCATTCCCCTGACTGTCTCATTTCTTTACAGTTCTGGTTTGGTTGTTTAAGTAACTTTCTCTTTCTATCTTGTAGACGTGTGATGGCGTCTGCCGTTGAAGGCAGCGTGGACTCAAAAGCAGAGCTGACAGCACTGCTGGAGCAATGGGAGGGAGAACAACAAGGCAGCACTCAGGCCCTAGTCAACATATTGACCAAGTGAGATCACTTGCATGTGTGATTTAAGCAGTAGCTCAGTGATCTCAGTGTGTGACTTAAAATTCCCTTTTTTTTCTGTTCTTCAGAATTTCAGAACTTGTGGAGAGAGAGACTGAGGAGTACCACAAGGCTGATCCTGACCCGTTTGATGACCGCCATCCAGGTATTGAGTTGATTTGAATGTTTTGCTGTAAAAAAGTATTTGCAATTTAAATAATTTTAATTTATTATGGGAAAAAAGCTGTCCAAACCTGCCTGGCCCTGTGTGAAAAATGAATTGCCCCTAAACCTAATAATGTGGTTGTGCCAAACCTGGCTGCAATTACTTTTTCACAGCACTGTTCTTTTTCTACTATGCTTTACTCGATTATAAGTTTTGCATTCTCGCTTCTGTAAGACTTTTTTTAAACAACATTTTAATTGTTTTTTGTCAGGTCGGGCTAATCCAGAGTGTATGCTGGGACACCTGTTAAAGATCCTATTCAAGAACGATGACTTTATGAATGCGGTAAGAGACCTCAATTTGGGAACTGTGGTTTTAGATGTTTCATTTATTGTTTTTGTGCTAATTTGCCTTTGTTTTCATGTGTTGCATACATATTATTTTTTAAAATTATTTCCACTGGTTTGCAGTTGGTAATGAATTTATATTATACATACAGAGTTAAGCTAATTGTTAACTGAACGCTCTGAGCTATTTGTAAACCTGCAGAGATTTATAATTTTATTTTAATGCATTCCAATTGAAGAAATAAAGATTACAACCCTTAATGTGATGACCAGAGAGGTTAAATAATTATTGCATTGGTGTTATGTATTACAGTTGGTGAATTCATATGTCATGACAAGCAGAGAGGTCCCACTGAACACTGCAGCTTGTCGATTGTTGCTGAACATCATGCCTGGCCTGGAGACTGCAGTTGTCTTTCAAGAGAAGGTAATAAAGAGTAGGCTTTTCAGGTGTTCAAGATATTATTTTACTGAAAGTAGACAGTCCAAAGACGTTTGCGAAATTCATGTTGAATTGACATTTTAAGCTGGCCTTTGGTACTTTTTGATCTGAACTTGAATTGTTCAATATTACACCATCTTGTTCCTTATGGAAATTATGATCCCTGTCAATTTGTGGTGAATGTACAGGTGCAAACGGTTAATTCTGAGGCAACTTGCCCCAAGTGGCGCAGTGGTAAAGTGCTTGCCCTATCATCCCGGGTGATGCTGCAGCCTGCCACAGCCGAGGGTCTGGAGAGAGCTGATTGGCCGAGCTCTCTCAGTGGGGTGGGATGGGAGGCACTTAGCTCTCTCACATCAATCACAGCTCTATAGCCAATCATTGTCGACTATGAGCTCACGCAATCAGAAGTGGATAGCACTGTTAGACGAAATTAGGGAGAAAAAAATGTCATGAAAAAAAAAAACCTGTCATACGTTATTTTAACTTGGACTTGTTAAGCAGCGACGTTGGAATTGGGGCCCTGGTATACATGACTTTCTTGTAACATGAGTTCATGTGTGTTTTGTAGGAGGGGATTGTAGAGCGGTTGTTTAAATGGGCCCGGGAGGCTGAAGAGCCCCTTAGAATCTATGCTACAGGTTTGCTTGCAGGAGCTATGGAGAACCAGGACATTGCTGCCAACTACCGTGAGGAGAACTCCATTCTGGTCTGTGCCACCTACATCCTAGAACTTTTTTCATTCCTTACACATTTCCTGCTGCTGAAAACTACACATTTATGTTAATTAATAAGCATTTTTATTACAGAGCACAGTCCATACAATTTACTAAAAATAAGTTAATATATCAAGTCTTAAACAAATCATAAACATTATTTAAAAGTAAATGTTTGTTATAACTTTTCCTCAGTGGGAACTTGAATTATAAAATGATAGTTCTAAGAAGTTTTTTTTTCTTTCTTTTTTTTTCCATTTTTCTTTCCAAATTAATATGTACCTGTTATACTTTTACTCCAGGTCCCCTTAATGCTGCAGAGACTAAGGGAGCTTCAGGAGAAAGAGGCAGAAAGCAGAAAGGACTTCAAGCGGCCCATTCTACGCAAGAGCATGGAGCCACTGCTTCCTCTGGATGAGGAAGCAGTAGATGGCAAGTTTTCGCCTAGCCCTTCACATCTTCCCTCAGAAAACAATAGCTTTGGACATGATTCGGATGAGGAAGTCTCCCCTGGACCCAGTTTAACTCAGAAAAGCAGCAGCCGTATCCAGTCTGGTGTAAAAGGAGTGATGAAATTGGCTGTGCCACACCCGTCCGAGTTGGATACCTCTGGTGAGGGAGCAAGAGATTGTAGGAAGAGAATGGAGCGAGAGAATGGTAGAAAGGCCAAACAGAAGCTAAACTTCACATTGCCAGATCCAGAACGGAGTTTCAGTGAGTTGTCCAACAGCAGCTGGTCAGAGATGAGCCCGTGGGTGATTGGGAACAACTACCATTTGTATCCTCTTACAGCTGGCATCGAGCAGCGTCTCATTCTTCAGTACCTCACACCATTGGGAGAGTACCAGGAGGTGAGGGTGTGTTCATATAGGGTATTTATTATTATTATTATTATTATTATTATCATCATTATATATTTGGGTATGTTAGCATTAATTGTTAATCATTAGTAGGCTAACCCTATGCTTCAAATCCATTGTCACATGAATTAGTAAAAAGAAACCCTAACATGGCGGCACGGTAGTATAGTGGTTAGTACTATGGCCTTACACCTCCAGGGTTAAGACATGGAGGTTGCATGTTCTCCCTGTGCTTGGTGGATTTCCTCAGGGTACTCCAGTTTTCTTCTACAGTCCAAAGACTTGCAGATTAGGGTAATTAGCCTTCCCAAATTGCACATAGTGTGCGTGTGTACCCCGCCTCGTCCCCCAAGTCTCATGGGACAAACTCCAGGCTTCCTGCAACCCTTTATACAGAGTAAGCAGTATAGCAGATGAATCAATGAAATAAAACTTAGTGGGGCATGTAATAAGGTAAATAACCAATGATAGATTTGGTATTGAAGAGTTGTGTTCCACTTATTCTATCATTACATTTATGTTTATGATTTATATATATCATGAACACATTATTTACAATTATGCAATATACCTATTCTTCAATGGTTATTATTATTTATAGCAATATAAATGTTAAAATATGTTACATATATGTAACTCATCTGAATAATAGTTGTACTCTTGTAAAACTTAAAACTTTTGTACTAGTTAGAAGTGCACTATTCAGTCAGGTTCTTTTTTTCTTTTTTAACATGACATGACAGCTGTGTGCTGCATCTGTTCATTTCATGCTGAATATGTTTCTCACACTGGTTTGGTGTTTTGTGGGCAGCTGTTGGCAGTGTTCATGCAACTTGGTGCTCGAGAGCTCCTCATGCATTACATGGATCTGAAACAGACCAACGATGCCCAGTTAACTTTTGAGGCTCTCAAGGTAACACCTGTCTCCACCTAATCACACAACCAATGCACCAGTATGCAACATTTTGGTTTTAGTTTTATGTAAATTATTTATATATAATATTATGTATTGAATTAAAATGATAAATCCTATGTCTCTTTTGTTTAGTGTTTATGATGAAAAAATAAAATAAAAAAAGTTTCTTAGTATGCAGTCCTCTCTTCTGTTATAGTATCTGGCCTCTCTCTTGCTGCACAAAAAGTTTGCAGCAGAATTCGTGGCTCATGGTGGAGTACAGAAGCTTTTGGAAATCCCACGGCCATCCATGGCTGCCACAGGAGTATCTCTGTGTCTCTATTACCTTGCCTACAATCAGGATGCTATGGAAAGGGTAAGTGACATCAGTGCCAATCCGAGATTAACAATGTCATTTTAGTGTGACAATAATAGCTGTCATCTTGTCATCATTTAGTTTTTTATCTGTTTACAAGTTGGAAGGCATGGAAAAAGTTGTATAGCCATGTTAGTGTTAATGAGAGAAGAGAAAAGCTAGATCAAAAAGCTGCAAAGCAAAGCGATTATGTTAAAAGGATCCATTTGTCTTTTTTTTTTTAAGTTAATTAAAATAAATTCTACAGCCAGAGAGCGGATCATTTTTACCTCACCCGTGTATTTTAGCACTTTAGGTTTTGCTTCAGGCATAATATTAATTCCATATGTTTAACTATACAAAGTTCAGTCATTACCTACATTGGAAAAGGCCTGGTCATAATTAGTTGCTTAAATTGATTTAATTTACCATAGTCATTACTCTTACAGGTGTGTATGCTACCCCACTCCCTCTTAGCAGAGGTTGTGAGTTACACTCTGTGGCTCTTGGAGTGTTCTCATGCCTCCGGCTGTTGTCACGCCACCATGTTCTTCTCCATTTGCTTCTCATTCCGAGCTGTGCTCGAGCTCTTTGACAATCAGGATGGCCTGAGACGACTTGTTAACCTGGTATGTATCCAGACAAACCCAGAAAGAACATGCACTGTCTGAAGCTAAATCACTGTTTACTTTTATAGTTCTTTTGAGAGTTTGCCAATGTCTGAAAATATGAGAAATAATATCAAGTGCTGTGTACCCTAGTGGCAACAAAATACACATAATGTGACGTGCTATTATGTTTTCTCATTGAGAATTATGTTGAGTTAAGAAGGCAACACCCTTTCAGATTTCTCCTTAGATGTCTTAGGAATCTGATGAGTAGAATTTTGGTATATATTTGGTAGAGTGTATGTTTTATAGTCTCACACACGTTTATTTTTGTGTTATCGATTTTATGCATTTCAAGTTAACTAATGCATGTGTTTATGAAATAGAACATGACTACTTGGATCATGCAGTTACCAATTGTTTAGTTCAGTAGGACAAAATAGTACAAGTTCTCTATAACAAATTGCCAATGTAGTTAAATCACAATAGGTGCATTTACATAGAAATTTTACATAATAAACAGAACAGTAGTCCACATCATGTAGACGTCTCAACTGGAGCAGTCTGATCTGAGCCGGCCCAATCGGAACGAATTTCCAATCAGATTGAGGGGTAGTGTTCAGTAAGCCATTCAGCAGGTAAATACATATTTGGCCCACTTAGGAGTGATGTTGGGGAACTTGACAAGTAAGGTTTTGCTTCTATTCCTGAACAACTCCCAACTGTGTTTATGGGATTATGGGGACTGAGGAAGGAGCACTGATTGGCTCCCAATTGCATGCATGATAAAACCTCTATCCATTCATAGATTCAAGTGAATTCCTTTAATCAATCCTAAATGGTTTTAGGGAGTTTTGAGCCTAACTTGGTCTCAAAATCAGAGAAGTTGCTTCTTCATATTCATGGTCGTCGTCTTGTTATATTCCTGACAGATTAAACGCTTCACAATGGATAGAACCACTTTACACACTCCTTTGTCAAAAATAGTTCTGATCTGAATAAACACTTTGCGCATGTAAATGCATATCTTATCAGATCACTGTCCAAGTAAACAGTTGAGTTGGAATCTCTATTCAGATTATTTCAATCAGATTGAAAAAGTAACGACCATGTAAACAATTTATTTATAGTTTAATTTTTTTCATACAACTTAATCATGTTACATAACTCTTGTTAAAGTATTTTCAAATTGCTGCATGAATGGAAGAGATTGTGATGGTATTTGTACATGAGAATATTTTTCCTTCAACTGGTAGTTGTCATATGTCTAGTTCTAGTTATGTTGTTGTGTGCATGCAGATAAGTACTCTGGAGATCTTGAATCCAGAGGACCAGGGGGCACTGCTTAGCGATGATGAGATTTTTTCCAGCAGGCAGACAGCCAAACACACGTGCATGGCTCTGCGTCGGTACTTTGAAGCACACCTGGCTATTAAAGTGGAACAAGTAAAGCAGAGTCTCCAGCGTACAGAGGGAGGAGCACCCATCCATCCCCAGCCTTATTACAAGGTACAGTCAACTATAGAGTAATTATACTGTACATCTGCAGTGTTTGCAAGTGTATACACCTGCACTTTGTACAAATGCAGACCCTTTTGAAATCTACATCTTGCTTACATGTGTATGCCTGCATTTTTAAACATGAAGCAATATTCAAAGTGTACTTGGCCATAGGTTATCCCTTCTGAAATCAGAATGTGCTTTGTTCCAGCCTTGCTCCTACACTCATGATCAAGTGGTTGAAATGGTAGAATTCCTCATTGAGCATGGGCCAGCGCGTCTGTACTGGGAGCCAGCTGAGGTTTTCCACAAACTCTCCTGTGTGCAGCTCCTACTGCAGCTTATCTCTATCGCCTGCGACTGGAGGACATACTATGGCAGGTGAGACGAAGGGTGGGGAATTAACGGAACGTTAATATGAATTATGTGTAACAGTTTTACAGGCTTGAAAAGGGTAACATTTAATAGCACATTACTGTAATAGATATTAAGATATTTCACTGGGCAAAATAATTGGAGAAAATTTCATTTTTATTTTAAGAGACCCCTATGAAAATCGCTAAAGACTTTTATTGCAGTTCACCTTATAGCCAGGAGGGGGTACCAGGCCAGGAGAGGAGGGGTCATGTTTATGCAAAAAAAAAAAATAAAATAAAAAATAAATAATGTAAATAATTGTCCTTCTGCATGACACATGCTGCAAATTATTCTGTTTTATTTCCAGGTTGTAATCTTAAAAATTTGGAAAATGTCATGCATACATGCAGAAATGTACTTGGGTGGGCCACTTGCTTTTTAAAAATAAGATTTTTAGATTTTTAAATGCCTTTACAAAATTTCAGGATTTCAGTGGCTTTTTTTTTAATTTTTTTTTTACAGTTGATGACTAGTTTACAATTAATCCTCTCATTTTTTAAAAATTTAATTTAACATGCAGCTACTTTATACAGCCCTTGTAGAATAATGAGTTATTTTGTATGTTTTTTCATAGCTTTGTATTTGTAGCATGTACATGTAACTGTAGAGTTTTATCTCACAGGAGTGACACGGTACGGTATGCACTGGACATCCTCAGCATTCTGACCGTTATCCCCAAAACGCAGCTCCTGTTGGCTGAAAACGTTGCTGTGCTGGATGAAGGCGGGTCTACCATCTCCACCGTAGGTGAGTCATTGCTGAATAACTGAGATTTTGAGTCTCATGTAGGCATTGAAAATTCTGTATTAATAATAGAGCTGCTGTCACTTATATATTCACCCTAATAGAGGGTTTTGTTAAGGTAAGAATGACATTAATGTAAGGGTGACAAGTTTGTGGTAAATAGAAAACAGATGTTTAGCACTCATTCCTAAGTTTAATTCTGTTTTTTTCTGTTTTATTATATTTGTTATAAATTATATAAAAATTATATTTATAATTATTTTATAATTAAAATTCGATTTGTATTGTGGTGTATTAATTGTAATTGCTTGCTAATCTGTTTAAGGCATGAGCATCGTCCTTGTGGTAGCTGAGGGTGAGGTGTTTGTGAATGATGCAGAGATCCAGAAGTCCGCTCTGCAGGTGGTGATTAACTGTGTGTGCGCTCCTGACAAGCGTATCTCCAGCATTGGGAAATTCATCTCAGGAGCACCACGGCGCCGTCTCCCCCAGAGCCACCGCACCAGCGAAAGTGTCCTGGCCAAAATGTGGAACGTAGTTCAGTCCAATAATGGCATCAAGGTCTTGCTCTCGCTGCTGACAATCAAAATGCCCATAACAGATGCTGACCAAATCCGTGCATTAGCGTGCAAAGCGTTAGTAGGTTTGGCGCGAAGCACCACAGTGCGGCAGATTATCAGCAAGTTACCACTTTTCAGCAGTGGGCAGATCCAGCAGCTAATGAAAGAGCCAGTACTTCAGGACAAACGCAATGATCATGTACGCTTTTGCAAATATGCTGCCGAGCTAATAGAGCAAGTATCTGGAAAGCCACTTCTAATTGGCACAGATGTTTCACTAGCACGGTTGCAGCGTGCCAATGTTGTGGCGCAGACGCGCATCATGTTCCCAGAGAAGGAGTTGCTTCTACTCATTCGGAATCATCTATTGTCAAAGGGTCTCGCTGATACAGCTGCAGCACTAACCAAAGAGGCTGACCTGCCTATGGCCATCCATTCTCATTCTCACACTCATGCCAGCATAGCACCATTTTCACAACCCGTGTCCACGCCCCCCACCCCAACTTCTATCCCACGGACTCCTCGCCTCGCCAATGGTGTGGCAGCACGACTAGGAGCCCATGCCTCTCCATCTCTTCACCTCCAGCCTCGGCCGACTACCTCACAGCCCCCAGCCCCAGCCCCTGCCGCATCATCTCACCACAGCAATAGCTCACCTCTCCTTGGCCGCATCGTATTCTCGAGGGAAAGGCCCTCTAACTATGCTGCAGGATTGAAGAAACCACGTGTTTTAAGGCAGAAATCGGACCATGGTGCATTTAGCCAAAGTCCAGCTATGAAGAAACAGTTGGACCGCCATCTTCCATCACCTCCAGCCCTTGATAGGTTTGGGGATACACTTTACTAAATATTCACTTAAAAAAATTCTCAAAACAGAATAAATAACTGGTAGGAGTAGTGTACCCCCAGTAACAGTTAAGTGCAATACACTCAACTTTATATTTCATATACTAAGAGCTCATGTTTACATTCTCTACACAAATCTTAATTTGTGTGTCCAGCTAAAAAAAAAAAAAAAAAAAGGGTGTGTTCACACTTGACATGTTTGGTTAGATTAAAACAAAATCTGGTGCCGTTGTTCTGTTAGTGCGGGTAACAAGTCACTGCCATCCTCAGTGCACAACAAGCAAGCTAGAAAAGGTCTTGGTCCACTTCCAAATGAACTTTAATGTTGTTTGATTTGAAATGTGAAGGCACCAAAGATAAGGTATGTAACCAGATATCAAGTCTGCTTTGCTAGCATCATTTGATAATTATGACTGTACCTGAGAACTTTCAGTGGTAGGCTTTATGACATCTGATGTAGAGGAGGCAGCATTTGATCGGGCAGGGAGTGAGAAGTCCTAGCTAGGTCATGCACATTAGTTCGCTCTGAAAGCTTCTAGATTTAAAAAGGGGGAAAAAATTAATACTTAACATAATTTTATAGATTTGCTACTGCTAAATTAAATGTTACATTTCATGAGCATCTGAGGACATTAGAGATGCAGGATATTTTATATATATATATAATTTTTTTTTTTTAATTATTAAGAATTGTAACAAAATCTAAAAGAAATGTATAGAATCTGGATATTTTATAAAATTGTTATACTTACAGAATGCAGGAGCGCACACACTAGCGCCACCTGCTGAAATGTCATGTTTTTTTATTGAACAGCCTTGTTTTATTATAGCCCTGCTAACCTATCACACGGGCCGCCATGCTTGTCTTTTTTTTCATTGTATAAAGTTGCATTTTACAAACTCTTCATGAGTTTTCAGGCAGAAAAGGAACACCATATATAAAACGCACGTGTCTTGGTTTGATGTTTATAAATATCAGTGTGAACGCTAAACAGCCCACAACTTCATAGTAGAGAATCACAATTCACGTATTGTTTTATGCTTTGCTCCAAAGCAGGAGAATCAGTGTAAACACACCCTAATGCTGCCAGAAATAACCTATTTGATGTTATTGCTTTCTGTGTGAAAATCCAATAACTGCTTCCACCACATACAACAGTTTGTCATTTAGCGTATTTTGAACATTCTGCCTGTCTACCTGCCATTACAATGCAAAGAACACAAAGTAAAAAGTGTTCAAAA